>JAVTVY010022361.1:0-91362 GCA_036873755.1 Hanleya hanleyi
ATACCAAATTTGTCCTGTATTGTACCATATTTGTCCTCTATTGTACCATATATGTTCTGTATTATACCGAATCTGTGCTGTATTATACCAAATCTGTGCTGTATTATACAATATTTGCCCTCTATTATACCATATCTGTGCTGTATTATGCCATATCTGTCCTGAATTATACCATATCTGTGCTGTATTATGCAATATCTGTCCTGTGTTATACAATATCTGTCCTGTATTATAACAAATCTGTCCTGTTTTGTACCATATTTGTCCTGTATTATACAATATATGTTCTGTATTATACCAAATCTGTGCTGTATTATACAGTATCTGTCCTGTATTATACCAAATCTGTGCTGTATTATACCATATGTGTCCTGTATTGTACCATATATATCCTGTATTATACATTATATGTTCTGTATTATACAATCGGATAGCGGTTGTCGTGAATAACAACAAGTTCAGCAATGTTCATACAGTTTATTATCCCCAATGTTACATCATACCCAGGCTGGAGGAGCCACCCTGGGCATGTTTAGTATGTTCACAGCAAAACAAATTGACATATCAAATACCATGTTTTATTATTTAACGCACCGTCACATTAGATACACGTGTTTACTGAGCTCAAGTCAACGATCAGCATGTAGACATATAGAGTATGTACGGCATGTTATGGTATTCATCAGTGCGCGGGTGACGCATTCAGCCGATGGGGTTGATCAGTTCAACCACGAAGAACGTAACATTGGTGACCCTCTCCACTGTCCACTTGATGTTGGGGCGTTGTTGTTGGGCCCATTCCAAGGGTTCCACGGTGTCCAGTTTCTCCAGCATCGCCTCCAGTGACGATTGGTAATAGTGAACGGCTGGTCAAACACATAGATATTATTGCTGGGATAATAATACCGTAACTGGTCCGTCTCTTTGTGGTGTGAGATGTACCCGAAAGCGACATTCAATTTGAAGGCCGTAGTTTGGTCGTTGAAGATGGCTTCCACGTATCTACGTAGACGGGCCAGGTCGGTCAGTCGGAAATTGTAGATATCTTGAATAGGGCGATGACGGTTGAAACAGTGTCGTATTATGGACCAATGGCGCCGACAGATGTCACTCACTGGATGGTTGTCCTGTAAGTGATCGCTAGGAACATTTATGGGCTCGTCCAGAAAATGTTCGATGTTGTCAGGCGTATGACTCGAAACCGTAACGCTGGGGTCCGGCTGGATATCCAGGCTCTTCTGAACTGTGGGTATTGGCGGGCTTCCGTCATCGCATCACCAGTGGCGTTCGTCTTCCCGGGCTTATCTTCGCTGGGTCTGACCTTCCGCGGCTCCTCTTCAGTGGGAAGTTGTCGCTCATGCCATGGTACCGGGGCATGAATCAAACGTTGGTGTCGTAGCAACTGACTGGTCAGTTTGAAAAGCCGACCACAATCCTCGCATGGACGCTTGGGTGGCCCATGCATTGAACGTTCATGGCGCAGTAAAGCATCTTCCCGATTAAATGACCGTGTGCAGGTTATACAAGTATACCGTCCGCCGTTGTGGGCGACGGTCTCGTGGCGAAGTAAATTGTCTAGACGAGTAAACTGCTTCTGGCAAGTTGTGCAAGTGAACATCTTGGTGGTTGACAGAGTGTCTGATGAAACGACCAGACCGCTTTCCTTTTATAGCACGCTAGCTGGTGATCTATTTTTAGCACACTCAGTTCAACTACCCCCAAGTCGAGGACCGAGATGTACTGGTGTACGACTGAGCCGCATTGCGCGCGCAGGTGGTTGTGTGTGTGGGCAGTGGATTTTACATCCGGGATCTTGTCAACATCCGCGTTTCCAAGTGGGGTTTTCCTGTCGTTCCTCCGTCATCCATCCGGGTACTGTGGTTTTACATCCGGGTCCTCAGCTTACATCCGGGTTTTGCATGAGCCGCATTGCGTGCGTGTGTGTGTGTGTGTGTTTGTGTTTGTATCCATCCGTGCACAATATAGAAAACTTCCTCTCATCGCATCAATATGCTCAGATCCATTCAATATAAACACAGCGAAGAGACATCAACAACAACAGGCACATTGCGTAATACACGTTTTATTATCCTCACGCCACCACCACCACCACTCCCACCTGGCGTTGACGCCGTCAACGATCAGCATGTAGACATATAGAGTATGTACGACATGTTATGGTATTCATCAGTGCATGGGTGACGCATTCAGCCGATGGAGGTGGTCGGTCAGCTTGGTAACGAAAAACGTGACATTGGTCGTCCTCTCTACGACCCATTGTGTGTTGGGGCGTTGTTGTTGAGCCCATTCCAAGGGATCCACGGTGTCCAGTTTCTCCAGCATCGTCTCTATCGACGCCCGGTTAATGATGGTAAACGGTTTGTCAAATACCCGGATGTTACTGCTCGGGTAAAAGTATCGGGCTTGGTCTGTATCCTTATGCTGCAACACATAACCAAACGCCAGATTCAACTTGAAGGCTGTAGTTTGATCGTTGAAGATGGCTTCCACGTAGCTGCGTAGACGGGCGAGGTCGGTCAGTCGGAAATTGTAGATATCTTGAATAGGGCGATGACGGTAGAAACAGTGCCGGATCATGGGCCAATGGCGCCGATAAATGTCACTCACTGGATGGTCTTCGTGTAACAGATCGCTGGGAACATTTATGGCTTCGTCCACGAAGTGTACTTTGCCCTCTACGTCGTACAAAATCTGGCCCAAGGTCTTGTCGTCGGAATTTGACTGTTGAATTAGGGCGACATCATCATCATCGGTCCTCGTGCGATGGGTGGGAGTTGCCGCTGTCTCGATACTGGTGCCTGCAGGCTCCTCTACCTGCAAACGTGGCTGCGGGACACGGTGTCGTGTGCGTTGGTGTCGCAGCAACTGACTGGTCAGTTTGAAAAGCCGACCACATTCTTCGCATGGACGCTTGGGTGGCCCATGAACTGAACGTTCGTGGCGCTGTAAATGATCCGGGCGCTGAATCGACAGTGTACATATCGTACTGCTATACCGGGCGGTTCCTTCGTGCTTGGTAGCCTCATGGCGGCGCAAATCGTGCAGACGAGTGAATGCTTTCGAGCACGTAGTACAAGCGAACATCTTGGTGGTTGACAGAGTGTCTGATGAAACGGCCAGGCCGCTTTTTTTTTATAGCACGCTAGCTGGTGATCTATTTTTAGCACTTTCAGTTCAACTACCCCGAGTCGAGGACCGAGATGTACTTGTGAACGACTGAGCCGCATTGCGCGCGCGCGTGTGTGTGTGTGTGTGTGTATGTGTGGGCAGTGGATTTTACATCCGGGACCTTGTCAAAATCCGGGTTTCCCAGTGGGTTTTTCCCGTCGTTCCTCCGTCTTCCACCCGGGTACTGCGGTTTTACATCCGGGTCCCCATCTTACATCCGGTTTTTTCCATGTTTACTGTCACGTGTCCGGAACCGAAAGTTGCCACAAGACAGGTGGCGCCCCCTGTCGGAAGTAGTAGGTCAGTATTGTAGATGTATTGATAATAAGAAGTTTGAGTATCTATGATCAGCCATATTCAACGGAAGTGACCTTTGACCCATGCGCACCATTCGTATCCGGTATTCTGCAAGAGCATTTGGACACCTGTTGACCTCAATAATTTGCATATGACCTCTGTGAGGTCACTTCCGCTTCCGTTTGAGTGATCGGAACTGACCTTTGGCCCCTGCGCGCGCTGACAAAACAATACCGGATAAAAATTGCGCGCAGGGGCCAAAGGTCAGTTCCGGTCACTTAAACGGAAGCGGAAGTGACCTCGCAGAGGTCATATGCAAATTTTTGAGGTCAACAGGTGTCCAAATGCTCTTGCAGAATACCGGATAATAATGATGCGCATGGGTCAAAGGTCACTTCCGTTCAATATGGCTGAGCATAGATACTCAAACTTCTTATTATCAATACATCTATAATACTGACATAATACTATAATATGTGAAATCCACTGCCCACACATACACACACACATACACACAAACGCGCGGGCGCAATGCGGCTCAGTCGTACACCAGTACATCTCGGTCCTCGACTCGGGGTAGTTGAACTGAAAGTGCTAAAAATAGATCACCAGCTAGCGTGCTATAAAAGGGAAGCGGCCTGGCCGTTTCATCAGACACTCTGTCAACCACCAAGATGTTCACTTGTACTACGTGCTCGAAATCATTCACTCGTCTGCACGACTTGCGCCGCCATGAGGCTACCAAGCACGAAGGAACCGCCCGGTATAGCTGTGCGATATGTACACTGTCGTTTCAGCGCCCGGATCATTTACAGCGCCACGAACGTTCAATTCATGGGCCACCCAAGCGTCCATGCGAAGAATGTGGTCGGCTTTTCAAACTGACCAGTCAGTTGCTGCGACACCAACGCACACGACACCCTGTTCCGCAGCCACGTTTGCAGGTAGAGGAGACCGTAGGCACCAGTATCGAGACAGCGGGAACTCCCACCCATCGCACGAGGGCCGATGATGATGATGTCGCCCTAATTCAACAGTCAAATTCCGACTACAAGACCTTGGACCAGATTTTGTACGACGTAGAGGGCAAAGTACACTTCGTGGACGAACCCATAAATGATCCTAGCGATCTGTTACACGAAGATCATCCAGTGAGTGACATCTATCGGCGCCATTGGCCCATGATCCGGCACTGTTTCTACCGTCATCGCCCTATTCAAGATATCTACAATTTCCGACTGACCGACCTCGCCCGTCTACGCAGCTACGTGGAAGCCATCTTCAACGATCAAACTACGACATTCAAGTTGAATCTGGCGTCTGGTTATGTTCTGCAGCATAAGGACACAGACCAAGCTAGATACTTTTACCCAAGCAGTAACATCCGGGTATTTGACCAACCGTTTACCATCATTAACCGGGCGGCGCTAGAGACGATGCTGGAGAAACTGGACACCGTGGTTCCCTTGGAATGGGCCCAACAACAACGCCCCAACACACAATGGGTCGTAGAGAGGATGACCAACGTCACGTTTTAAGTTACCAAGCTGACCGACCACCCCCATCGGCTGAATGCATCACCCATGCACTGGTGAATACCATAACATGTTGTACATACTCTATATGTCTACATGCTGATCGTTGACGGCGTCAACGCCAGGTGGTGGTGGAGGTGGTGGTGGTGTGGGATAATAAAACGTGTATTGCGCAATGTGCCTGTTGTTGTTGATGTCTCTTGGTTGTGTTTATATTGAATGGATCTGAGCATATTGATGCGATGAGAGGAGGTTTTCGGAGAGAACGTAATTCTACAGCGTGCACGGATGGATACAAACACAAACACACACACACACGCGCGCAATGCGGCTCATGAAAAACCCGGATGTAAGCTGAGGACCCGGATGTAAAACCACAGTACCTGGATGGAAGACGGAGGAACGAAGGGAAAAACCAACTTGGAAACCCGGATGTTGACAAGATCCCGGATGTAAAATCCACTGCCCCCGCCCCACACACACACACACACACACGCGCGCGCGCAATGCGGCTCAGTCGTACACCAGTACATCTCGGTCCTCGACTTGGGGGTAGTTGAACTGAGTGTGCTAAAACTAGATCACCAGCTAGCGTGCTATAAAAGGAAAGCGGCCTGGCCGTTTCATCAGACACTCTGTCAACCACCAAGTTGTTCACTTGCACAACTTGCCACAACGGCGGACGGTATACTTGTATAACCTGCGCACGGTCATTTAATCGAGAAGATGCTTTACTGCGCCATGAACGTTCAACTCATGGACCACCCAAGCGTCCATGCGAGGAATGTGGTCGGCTTTTCAAACTGACCAGTCAGTTGCTGCGACACCAACGTTTGATTCATGTCCAGTACCATGGCATGAGCGACAATTTCCCACTGAAGAGGAGCCGCGGAAGGCCAGACCCAGTGAAGATGAGCCCGGGGAGACGAACGCCACTGGTGATGCGATGACGAGAGCCCGCCTATACCCACAGTTCAGAACAGCCTGGATATCCAGCCGGACCCCAGCGTTACGGTTTCGAGTCATACGCCTGACAACATCGAACATTTTCTGGACGAGCCCATAAATGTTCTTAGCAATCTCTTACAGGACGCCCATCCAGTGAGTGGCATCTGTCGGCGCCATTGGTCCATGATACGGCACTGTTTCAATCGTCATCGCACTATTCAAGATATCTACAATTTCCGACTGACCGAACTGGCCCGTCTACGTAGCTACGTGGAAGCCATCTTCAACGACCAAGCTACAGCCTTCAAAGTGAATGTCGCTTTCGGGTACATCTTACGCCACAAAGAGACGGACCAGTTACGGTATTATTATCCCAGCAATAATATCTGTGTTTGACCAGCCGTTCACTATTACCAATCGTGCGTCACTGGAGACGATGCTGGAGAAACTGGACACCGTGTATCCCTTGGAATGGGCCTAACAACAACGCCCCAACACCAAGTGGACAGTGGAGAGGGTCACCAATGTTACGTTCGTCGTGGTTAAACTGATCAAGCCCCTCGGCTGAATGCGTCACCCGTGCACTGATGAATACCATAACATGCCGTACATACTCTATATGTCTACATGCTGATCGTTGACTTGAGCTCAGTAAACACATGTACCTAATGTGACGGTGCATTAAATAATAAAACATGGTGTTTGATATTTCAATTTGTTTTGCTGTGAACATACTAAACATGCCCAGGGCGGCTTCCCCAGCCTGGGTATGATGTAACATTGGGGATAATAAACTGAACATTGCTGAACTTCTTGTTATTCACGACAACCGCTATCCGGTTGTATAATACAGAACATATATTGTATAATACAGGACATATATGGTACAATACAGGACACATATGATATAATACAGCACAGATTTGGTATAATACAGGACAGATACTGTATAATACAGAACAGATGTGGTATAATGCAGAACAGATATTGCATAACACAGGACAGATATGGTATAATACAGCACAGATTTGGTATAATTCACGACAGATATAATACAGCACAGATTTGGTATTATGCAGGACAGATATGGTATAATACAGCAAAGATATGGTATAATACATGACATATATGGTATAATAGAGGACACATATTGTATAATACAGAACATATATTTTATAATACAGGACATATATGGTACAATACAGGACAGATACTGTATAATACAGCACAGATTTGGTATAATACAGAACATATGTTGTATAATAGAAGACAAATATGGCACAATACAGGACAGATTTGGTATAATACAGGATAGATATTGTATAACACAGGACAGACATGGTACAATACAGGACAGATTTGGTATAATACAGGACAGATATTGTATAACACAGGACAGATATGGTATAATACAGGACAGATATGGTATAATACAGCACATATATGGTATAATACAGCAGAGATATGGTATAATAGAAGGCAAATATTGTATAATACAGAACATGTATTGTATAATACAGGACATATATGGTACAATACAGGATAGATATGGTATAATACAGCACATATTTGGTCTAATACAGGACGGATACTATATAATACAGCACAGATTTGGTATAATACAGCACAGATTTTGTATAATACAGGACAGATATTGTTTAACACAGGACAGATTTGGTATAATACAGGACATATATGGTATAATAGAGGACAAATATGGTACAATACAGGACAGATTTGGTATAATGCAGGACAGATATGGTATAATACAGCAAAGATATGGTATAATGCATGACAGATGTGGATGGTCCATCTCTACACCAAATACCCCCTTCACTGCCCCAAAATGCCCACTTTCGCTACTACTCGTCCTGATGACATCACCAATGACGTCACAGATGCTGTGAACATCCCTCAAATCGTGGTCTCCACCCCGAAGGCTACAAGATGACACCCACAGGACGCATTCGGACCAAGGATGGTCCATCTCTACACCAAATACCTTCCTTCACTGCCCCAAAATGCCCACTTTCGCTACTAGCCGTACTGATGACGTCACCGATGACGTCACAGATGCTGTGAACATCCCTGAAATCGGGGTCTGCACCACGAGAACTACAAGATGACACCCCACACGACGCATTCGGACCAATAGTGGTCCACCTTTACACCAAATACCTTCCTTCACTTCCTCAAAATGCCCACTTTCGCTACTACTCGTACTGATGACGTCACAGCTGACGTGTACATTCCTCAAATCGGGGTCTACACCCCGAGAGCTACAAAATGACACCCCACACGACACATTCGGACCAAAAATGGCCCATCTCTACCCCAAACACACCTCCACGAACCCCCAAAATGACCACTTTACTTACTACACCCAACTGCGCATGCGTAGATTGACGCGACATGCACTAAAAACACGCCATTCTGACCCTACCCCACAACAGCTTCACTTTGACACCTCCCACGACCCATTTGGACCAATAGTGGTCCATCTCTACCCCAAACACACTCCCACGCACCCCCCAAAATGTCTGCTTTCTAAACTACGGCCAGACTGCGCATGCGCACAATATTGAAAACTGACGACACCTTAGTCCAGTCGGGTGCTCCTCCACGAGAGCTTCAAAATAAGACCTCATACGACACCATGGGACCATTAGGGGCTTACCTAGACCCCAAAACGTCCACCCAGTATGGATCTATCCCCCCTAAGCCAGTATGGGCCTATATGGGCCTATATACAGATCTACCCGGTATTTTTCGAAAAATTTCACCGCTTACCTTCGAGATCCCTCCCATCGTGTTCTACATGGCGAGACGTGAAAAACAAGACCAAACAACCCATATCGCAATGAACATGTGTGAATTTCCCAGTATGGACCTATCCCCCCATAGCCAGTATGGGCCTATATACAGACCTACCCGGTACTTTCCAAAAATTTTTACCGCTGAGCTCGGAGACCCCTCCCATCGTGTTCTACATGGTGAGACGAGAAAAACAAGACCAAACAACCCATATCACAATGAACATGTGTGAATTTCCCAGTATGGACCTATACCCCTATAGCCAGTATGGGCATATACAGACCTACCAGGTACTTTTCAAAAAAATTCACCGCTTAGCTTCGGGATCCTTCCCATCGTGAAAAACAAGACCAAACAACCCATAGTAAAATCTAAAAAAAAAATCACAACCCCCCATACCCCATACAGGCATTTTCCCGTACATGGTATAATACAGGCCCCTATTGTAGAGGTAAAGTCCGTGTTCCGCTTTTTATATTTATTCTGGAGAAACTTTTACATACACCCACCCTGCCTCTCTCAGCAGGTCCCGATAAGCCAGGGACCGATATTATCCCTTTTGGATAGTGTTGATAGGAGTTTTCCCCTATTTTAGGGGTAAAGTCCGTGTTCCGCTTTTATATTTTCGGGGACAAATCCTGATTTGACATGCACCCAGACCCCGATAAGCCCGGGGGACCGATATTAGCCCTTTGGGATAGGGTTGATAGGGGTTTTCCTCTATTGTAGAGGTAAAGTCCGTGTTTCGCTTCTTATATTTCCGGGACAAATCCTCATTTTACATACACCCACTCCCCCACCCTACCTCTCTCAGCAGGCCCCGATAAGTCCGGGGACCGATATTAGCCCTTTTGGATAGGGCTGATAGGAGTTTCCCCCTAGTTTAGGGATAAAGTCCGTGTTCCGCTTTTTATATTTTCGGAACAAATCCTAATTTTACATACAGCCAACCACGATGGCCCTGGAGAAGTGCTTCACTTTGACACCTCACTCGACTCAATCGGTCTACTAGGCGACTCTATCGCCCCTGGAGATTGCCGGACATTCTCAGGAAAACCCACGTATTTGGAACTATTTTTTGTCCGCGGAAGTTCTCCCCACGACCGCATCACCGCCAAACCGCATCACCGCGGAGGAATCCCCTAACATGTCTAAACATGATCCACGGTCAGATGTTGGACGGGATGAGAGGATACTGGTCAGTACATGCTCAAGTGCACTCATTGATCTTTGACCTCCTACCTCCACGTGACCTCCACAGAGGTCAAAGGTCAATAGGCCTTCAGCGGTCTTCACTTTTATATCGACGACTCACTGCTAAGGAACGCCTGCAAAGAGCAGCTAATCTTAGACACGCAGTTTGTCCTAAGGATACTGACATCTCTGAGTTACCTACCGCACGAAGAGAAGTCAGAACTGAGCGTATTGACCGACAACAACCTGCTGATAGCAACGGACAACACATCATTCGTGTCCTATATCAACAACCGGGAGAGATGTCCGCAATTACAAAGCCAAGCGGAAATCTTTTTCGGTCTGTGTTGGGACAACAACATATCGGCTTTGGCCAGGCACATCCCGTGAGTTCTAAATGTCTTAGCGAACTTGCTTTCATGATGGAATCAGATAATTCCCACAGAGTGGCAACTTCACCCAGCCATACTAAAACAGATGTCTGGGAGATCTGAACAACAATCTAATGCCCCTGTTTATGTCTCCAGTCCCGGATCCGTTGACATATGCAGTGGACGCCATATCGCAGGACTGGTCAGACATGGTAGCATATGCGTTCCCGCCTCCAGCTATCCTAGCGAAGGTACTCCGGAAGATCCACGAACACATCTGTGACGTATACCTAATTGTTCCGTGGTGGCCAGCAAGGCCGTGGTTCCTGGACTTACTGGATCTTCTGGTAGACGTACCGAGACGACTTCCGGTATGGCTCAACCTATTACGCCAGCCCGGGAAGTCAATATCCCACAGCCAGCCAGAGCTGTTGTGCAAATGCTCAAAGGACACTTTGCTCAGGCGGGATTTTCTGCGGAAGTTGGGCGAATGGTACAACCGATTCGACCATCCTCTTCCGCTGTATACCAATCAAAGTGGACAGACTAGGATGTTTGGTGTGGAGAGAGGGATATCAATCCATCCAGAGCCACTATTCCTCAAGTAGCAGAGTTGTTTGTACCTGTTCCAGGATAGGGGTGTGGTATCCGCTACGGTAGAAGGTTACAGAGCAGCCATCGCTCAGTCTATTCTTCTGGGTACTGGGATTAATCCTTCGACTGATCCAAATTTGACTGCGCTTATCAAATCGTTCAAGATTTCGGGTCAGTCACTCCGAAATTGCCGAAGTGGGACTTAGCCCTTGTACTTCGTCAATTATGGGGTGGGGGCACCCTTCGAGCCAATTGATCTCAAGATGTTATCTTACAAAACTGCGTTTTTGTTGGCTCTCGCTTCGGCAGCTCGTGTGTCAGAGCTGCACGCGCTCGATAGGAGGAATGTCAGACACTCTAGGAACTGGAGCAAAGTCATTCTCTCAACAGTCCCTGAGTTCGTGGCCAAGAATCAAGCTGTCTACGATACCATATCTCGAGAGTTCACAATTCCAGCCTTATCTGATTTCCTTTCGCCCGGTCTTGAATCTGATATGTTGAGGTGTCCGGTTCGAGCACCTGAGGATCGCAGGGCGGGTAGGAGGCGTTTGTTTATTCCTTTCGATTCTAATGCCAAACAAGAACGAGAGATCCTGAAGGATCTTGGCGCCCACCATTGTCCGATAATTGTAAGCTAATGACTAGAGGATATTTTTGTCCATTGTTACTAAGAACAAACGATTGATTTGTAATTTGGTTTACAGAATTTCGAATCTGAGCGAAAAAGATCGGAAAAGGGAGACTGAAAAACACCAAGATATAATCTAAGTTTCAGGAGTTTCAAGATTTCTAGAAACTGTACTTATGTCGGTTGTTATAATACAAGAGAATTGAGCAAAGTTAGTCTGAAAGTGAATGTACGGAGGATCCTTCGCCTTTGTTTTGTAGTATTTTTTTATTTATTTTTTTGCACGTGTCATCATTGGGTACTGGGAGCGAGGACCAATCTCTTTGACACTTTGGCATGAGCTATGAAACATACTTAAGATTTTATAATTAGGAACGAATGCTAATTCTGTTCTGTTTACTGGGCTAGTTTCAGATATCTCTTTAAAGATACCATGCTCGAAAATAGTAAGATGGTACAATACTTAATACTGAAGGGATCCGGTCCGCGCAGTAATGTTGAAACTTCGAAAGTGCCTGAATCCTGATTATCTCCTTTGGATCGAAACATGCAGTAGTCTACAGTTGTCGAATTGTGACATTGAGTCACAAGAGTGACGTCCCTTCATGTAGCCGATCCGCCGGCAGACGAAAGGGTGGAGCAGTTCACTTGCCACTGCATGGACTGAAGAAAACTGATTTAAAATTTGAAGAAATACATTTTAATTCCGAATTATTTGAACTCCTTGATATGGAGGGTGAAGGTATGGATATTCTCTATAGTCAATATATAGAATATGCCCCACCGTTTCATCTGCCGACTCTTGTGATGCAATGTCACAACTCGAGAAAACTGTATTAATTTGAAGCGTACCTTGGATTTTCGAATTCGACCAAAAAAGGTATCTTGCACTACTAGGCCCCATGTGGGACCTGTGTATCAAATTTCAGAAATATCCATGAAATATTTCCTGAGAATTCACGATAACAATGTTTCAAGGGGAAATTCAAGATGGCCGCCTTGTGGCCATATTGGATTTTCGAATCGGACCAAAAAAGGTATCTTGCACAACTAGACCCCAAGGGGAACTTGTGTACCAAATGTGAGAAAGATCCATGCAGTAGTTCCTGAGAAATCGCGATAACAAGGTTTCGTGGGGAAATCCAAGATGGCTGACTTGTGGTCATATTGGATTTTCGATTCGGACCGAAAAAGGTATCTTGCACAACTAGACCCTAAGGGGAACCTGTGTACCAAATTTGAAAAAGATCCATGCAGTACTTCCTGAGAAATGACGATAACAAAGTTTCATGGGGAAATCCAAGATGGCTGCCTGGTGGCCAAATTGGATTTTCGAATCGGACCAGAAAAGGTATCTTGCACAACTAGACCCCAAGGGGAACCTGTGTACCAAATTTGAGAAAGACCCATGCAGTAGTTCCTGAGAAATCGCGATAACAGGGTTTCATGGGGAAATCCAAGATGGCTGCCTGGTGGCCATATTGGATTTTCGAATAGGACCAAAAAAGGTATCTTGCACAACTAGACCCGAAAGGGAACCTGTGTACCAAATTTGAGAAAGATCCATGCAGTAGTTCCTGAGAAATCACGATAACAAGGTTTCATGGAGAAATCCAAGATGGCTGCCTGGTGGCCATATTGGATTTTCGAATCGGACCTAAAAGGTATCTTGCACAACTAGACCCCAAGGGGAACCTGTGTACCAAACTTGAGAAAGATCCATGGAGTAGTTCCTGAGAAACCGCGATAACAAGGTTTCATGGGGAAATCCAAGATGGCTGCCTGGTGGCCATATTGAATTTTCGAATCGGACCAGAAAAGGTATCTTGCACAACTAGACCCCAAGGGGAACCTATGTACCAAATTTGAGAAAGATCCATGAAGTACTTCCTGAGAAATCGCGATAACAAGGTTTCATGGGGAAATCCAAGATGACTGCCTGGTGGCCATATTGGATTTTCGAATCGGACCAAAAAAGGTATCTTGCACAACTAGACCCCAAGGGGAACCTGTGAACGAAATTTGAGAAAGATCCATGCAGTACTTCCTGAGAAATGACGATAAAGTTTCATGGGGAAATCCAAGATGGCTGCCTGGTGGCCATATTGGATTTTCGAATCGGACCAGAAAAGGTATCTTGCACAACTAGACCCGAAAGGGAACCTGTGTACCAATGCAGTAGTTCCTGAGAAATCACGATAACAAGGTTTCATGGAGAAATCCAAGATGGCTGCCTGGTGGCCATATTGGATTTTCAAATCGGACCAAAAAGGGTATCTTGCACAACTAGACCCCAAGGGGAACCCCAAGGCTGCCTTCATGGGGAAACCTGTGTACCAAATTTGAGAAAGATCCATGCAGTACTTCTGAGAAATCGCGATAACATGGTTTCATGGGGAAATCCAAGATGACTGCCTGGTGGCCATATTGGATTTTCGAATCGGACCAAAAAAGGTATCTTGCACAACTAGACCCTAAGGGGAACCTGTGTACCAAATTTGAGAAAGATCCATGCAGTACTTGCTAAGAAATGACGATAACAAAGTTTCATGGGAAAATCCAAGATGGCTGCCTGGTGGCCATATTGGATTTTCAAATCGGACCAAAAAGGGTATCTTGCACAACTAGACCCCAAGGGGAACCTGTGTACCAAATTTGAGAAAGATCCATGCAGTAGTTCCTGAGAAATCGCGATAACAAGGTTTCATGGGGAAATCCAAGATGGCTGCCTGGTGGCCATATTGGATTTTCGAATCGGACCAGAAAAAGGTATCTTGCACAACTAGACCCCAAGGGGAACCTGTGTACCACATTTGAGAAAGATCCATGCAGTAGTTCCTGAGAAATCGCGATAACAAGGTTTCATGGGGAAATCCAAGATGGCTGCCTGGTGGCCATATTGTATTATCGAATCGGACCAAAAAGGTATCTTGCACAACTAGACCCCAAGGGGAACCTGTGTACCAAATTTGAGAAAGATCCATAAAGTAGTTCCTGAGAAATCGCGATAACAAGAATTGTTTACGGACGGACGGACTGACTGACGGACTGACGGACGGACTGACGGACGGACGACGGACCACGGACGAAAAGCGATTTGAATAGCCCACCATCTGGTGATGGTGGGCTAAAAAAGCAAAAATACTATCTCAAGTTGGCTCAAAAATAGGATTCAACTAGCGTACTTCACGGCTACGAATAGTCAAGCTTCGCTTGTAAACGTTTCTGGTCACAAGATTAGAGCATTAGCGGCATCATGGCCTTTGTGGACTAATAGATCGTGACAGATATTATGAGGGCGTGCTACTGGAGGTCAAATACGACGTTTACCTCCTTCTGCCTCCGGGACATGACGTTAGTATGTGACGACCTCTACTCCATCGGCCCCTGGTAACAGCACAGAGGGTTTCTGTTGGACCGAGGCCAGCAAGAAAGCAAGATAAAGATCGGACATACAGTTTTTAACCTGCTTGCTGGTGAGCCCATTTTCCTCTCGTTCCCTTTCAGAAAGGGGGCGTGTATGCGACTCGACCTTGAAGTCAGTAGCGACAGTGGTTCCTATAAACCACAGGCATAAACAAATATGTTACTACTGTCGTATGATCTCTTGGATCCTCAGTGAGGTAGAAGATCTTTCTATTCTGACTAGTCACAATGCTCACTCTTATCGCTTTCCACGGTATGTATCAGTTTGCTCACCATTCTATCTGTGACATTCTATGCATATAGTGGAAGTGAGGTAAGTTTTCATCGCAAATAATAGAAAATTTTACAAGTAAATTTCTTGTTATTAACCTAAAACTTACCTCATTTCCAGTGATGCCCACCCGCCTTCCCCTCCGAGATACACCACTTGATCGTGTAGCTCGCTAGAACAAGAGTGAGTGAGTGAGTGAGTAGGATTTAACGTCGATTTCAACATTGTTTCAGTCATATCACGACGGTGCCTACATGTGCCAGAACACGAGAGTGTCCACAGTTCCTATTATTCTGGACACTGATCAGCCCAGTCAGTACAGCACCCGGTCACCCATCCAAGTATTGACCGAGCTCAACGCTGCTTAAAGCTGGCATGACCTTATTTAATGCACAAATGGTAGCGAAAAAAAAAATATTCACAGATTTTAGTTCCAGTTGAATAATACCCGGCGGAACTAATCCGAGTGCCGAGTTCACGTCGCTATTCTGCCAACTTCTCTGCCGAGTATATTTGCCTTCACCGCATATATAAAGCCTGAATCGACTGAGGACCTTGCCAGTCTGAACTGACTCTCGGACAGTCCACATCATATTTATGCTGTTGTTGTTGTCACCAGCACATATTCGGACTGTGAGCATCATATGCTATAACACAATAACTCTCACACAATATAAAGATATCTTGAAAAACCTGGGCAATATAATTAAGGATATGACTATTCAAACACGATTCAGACATATGATGCTCACAGGTGGGTTTTCCTCGAAACATGGATCACTTGTCTATAGTAGGCTCCATGCCCAAAAGAAAGACACTTGTTTATCCCGTCACAGACTTCCCTGGCATTGTTTGTCAATTTACCTCCCTCGCCAAAACCACGAAGGGGCAACTGTTCATTCTATTTCATGATTATCAGTTGAGGCTCGATATGGTGCAATTCGATTGCGCTGTGAATTCAGCTTTCTGATACCGACTTCAAAATACTGTAATTCGGAAATTTCATTTCAAAGTAAGAATTGTTATATTTTATGTCTACTAATCAGGCCTGTCCGCACTCAATTGCAAATTCCTAAAGACGGAGGTATAAACTGAAAGGTACATTGATTCTGATTGTCACCCCGTCCATTTTTAACTCATCCATCAGTAGTATAGAAATGCGAAATCTCTTAGCATTCTTTGTTGGGAAATCGTGGTGGATGAATGAAGCGAAAATGACCCTTGACCTTTGACTGTCGGCCATTTCTGATCACCTGACTGGCGGATGGATGCAAAACAGAGGCTTAAAAAAACAGCCGGACATCTAAAAAATTCGAAGAAATGGACCGTACACCCAGGCAAATGGGCCTATATGCACAATATTGGGTCCACTTTGGTCGTGCAGGATCTCGAATTGAACGCTCGTTGACGGCATTTCGGGTAACGTAACTGTCGATCTGATAAAATAAGGTAGATTCGTAGTCTTCCTCACTCAGGTTTGGGTGGGGTACAAAATCACAGGGTCATGGTTTTATAAATATGCAGTCCGTATATATTTGTCTTTGGGGTCATACGACTTCTTGTCAGCACGTCGGCATCGTTTTCCACTACCCTATTAGTGGTGCGTTTCATTCCCTGGAAGGTAGTTTGCTTATCAGCGGCCGTGCTTCAATACGAGACCCTGCACAACACATGTGGACCTAAGATGGTTTATCTAGACCCATTTGACTAGATGTAAAGTCTGTTTTTCGGATATTCGCCGAGATCTGCGGCCATTTCCAAAGTCCTACTTTTCACGTCACTGGAAGTGACCTATTCAAGTGGTCATAGTGACTGAAGGCCAAAGGTTGGAGGTCAGATACGCCAGATTTCCCAACCACGAATGCTAAAAGAATTCACCTTTCTATACAACTGGTGGATAGGTCAAAATATTGGACGGGCTGACAATCGCAATAAAGGCTCTCAATTTGTAACTCCGTATTTTGGAATTTGCCATTCCGGTTTGCACAAATAGTCTCCAACAGCAACAGCAAGTCTCGCATTGTCCCCTTGGCACAGTAAACGGTCAACATGGGTTGGCCCATGGGCGGTTGAAATAAAATAATTAACTAGGTATGGGTATTATAATAATGTATTATAATACCCATACCTAGTTAATTATTTTATTTCAACCTCCCATGGGCCAACCTGTAGCAGTATCGTCATACCACGTATCGAAAAAGAGATCGCATGTGGAGTGCATCGTGTAGAGCCTCAAGAATTACCAAAACAGTCGCTTCGTGCGCCCTCTTCGTCGAGTGAGGTAAATTGAAATACAATGCTGTAGAAACTAGTGACGGGACCAACAGGTTTCATTGTGTTGAAGAAATACTGAAAGGTATGTCTAAATCGTGTATATATAGTTGTCAGATTCTTCAGATTTTATTACCCATTTTTTCAGATATATTTATACTGTTTGCGAATGAATGTGATATGATGCTCACAGAGCTCGAATTTTGGCTGGAGATAACGACAACATGAATATGATGTTCACAGTAGGAGTATCAGTTCAGACTGGCAAGGTCCTCCGTCGATTCAAGCTTTATATATGCGGTGAAGGCAAATGTACTCGGCTGAGAAGTTGGCAGAATATTGACGTGAACTCGGCACTCGGATTAGTTCCGCCGGGTATTATTCAACTGGAACTAAAATCTGTGAATATATTTTTTTTCGCTACCATTCGTGCATTAAATAAGGTCATGTCAGCTTTAACTTCGGTGATCTGACGAGAACCGGTGTGCCCAACGTGATGCGCCGTACCCCGCTAGAACAAGAAGGAAGTATGGGTGTGAGCAAGCGCATGACCAGCAGGGGAGAGAACTGTGTTATTTTGAATTTTTACTAAGTGATTTCATGTAGAACAAGACATGCATATAGTGGAAGTGAGGTAAGTTTGAGCTTAATAACAAGAAATTTACTTGTAAAATTTTCTATTTCCAGATTTGACTACCCTCAGTGTTTCGGATTTGAGCAGCCATTTGCACTGATAGATAATGTCCTAACAAATGTAGAACACAGCTTTTTATGTATATCCCAGCCTGCTACTTACAAATATAACATGAGTGCTTAAGTTTGACAAATTCAATAAACAGTTCCTGATAGAATTTGATGAAACAAACTGGTTGCTGTAAACTCTTTGATGTGATGTTTTAAAACTCTATGATTAGATAAGTGAACTTTTATAGAAATTAAGAAATAGACTATTTAACAAGCTAAGAAAGTCTCATGCAGATATTTTAGCATTTTCAGTTCTGTTGTAAAATATATAATGTAAAAATACACGGGAAGTTTTTAACCAAAACAATTAATTTTTATTGAGCCTGTGGCGTTATCTGCAGAGAGCTCGATATAAGGATGTACATGATGTCCCTGTCCAAAAAAGTTTTTCTCCGTCCACAGCCTCACCCTATGTCTCCTGATCTAAGCCCCCCCACAATTCTCCTTTTATTCCGAGCGTTTCTACAATTATTCAACCTATGCACAGTACCCTCAGAGGATGAACCCACCCCTGGGGTTAAACCACATGAATGCGTTCAATTTGACTATATGATGGATACACATTATAGCCCCGTTGGAAACCCTCGAGTGCATTTCTTTATGCCGGAAAATATGGGTTTGCGAGTACCCGTGTGAAGATCATGTGGTCAGTAGCGGAATCAGTGGATCTTTGCAAAAACTGAATAGGTATGACAGCTAGGACCAGCCCTGTAGGACGTGTGTGCCCAGGTACTGTGAGAGTTGACCTCATTTTCCGGCGTCAGCTGTGTACCGTCGAATGATCCATGGGACATGAAGTATACTGGACTCCCAAAATGCATAAATCACCATACAAAGCTAGATTCATAGCTGGTTCTAGAAGCTGCACCACCAAGCTTCTTTCAACCCTGTTGACGAGGGCCCTTCATGAGGTAAAAGCATTTTGGGAAAGGATTTGCGCCACTATTTCTAAAAACTCTGGCGTTGAATGTATGTGGTTATTGAAAAACTCAAAATGTCTTACGGAAGAACTTGATGCTAAAGGTCACATACAGTACAGACATGTATCCACATGGGATTTCTTGACTCTCTATACTACAATCCCTCATCAGGACATTATTGACCATTAATAGTATCTGTGTTCAAGAAAACTTATCGTAGATATATTAATGTAGGAAGCCATAAAGCATTCTTTAGCTCTGCTACATACAGGAAGTATCATTCATGGGATGTTTCTTTGTTTATAGAGTTGCTTGAATTTCTCATTAAAAATATCTATGTGAAATTTGGCAACACAATATATCAACAGCATATAGGTATTCCAGTGGGTACTAATTGTGCACCCCTGTTGGCTGACCTGTATCTGTTCTCTTATGAATATGACTATATACAGGCGCTTTCAAAAACCGATCCATTCAAAGCCTGTTCCTTCTCATTCACCAAACGCTATATAGACGATCTTCTCGCTGTGGATAATCGCTATATAAATGACGCATTGAAGGATATATATCCACCTTCACTGGATTTGAAGGAAACTACAGATAGCCATACAGGCACATCACATTTAGACCAATATCTCTATAAAAATGAAGCGGGCCTTCTCTCTCGTCGACTGTATGACAAAAGAGATGATTACAATTTCGACATCGTAAACTATCCCTTTCTGGACAGTAATATTCCAGTGGGACCTGCATATGGCGTATACATATAACGCCTAGTAGCATTTGCTAGATCCTGTGTTAAATGCGACGATTTTAATCAACGTCACAAAACATTGTTGCAGAAACTTATAAAACAGGGCTACACCAACAAGCGCCTCCACTCAGAGTTTCTCCAATTTGGCGATACATATCGCATGCTGATAGCAAAATACGAGCGTAGCGTGCAAGATCTATGGCGTTACGTTTCGTGACTTGTGTCTAATTCCGCCTAACCTGGGGCTAGGGGCCGTATGAACCCATGTACTTCAAGATCCTCATGGTACTGATATGAACAGTCACAATCAAAGCGTGACTGAGATACATCATTCTTTAGATGACGACTTTACAGCGAATATTATGGATTAAGAATACTGATCAGCGATACGGATTTGATATTTTTGGAACATCATGATGTCTTGCCGGCATCATTGAAAACTGTTGACCGCTTCTCTCTTGCAGGAAACAAGCCTATGTTTATGTATACTATGATTGTCTTTTTGAATCTGGTGCTGATACTGTTATATGGAATATGGAATAGGTTTTTGGATTATGGACGCGGATATTCTTTAATGGACGACGGCTGAATTATCAATGACGGACCAGACGCTTGTAATGAAGTAAAAGGTGAAATGTCCAGCGATGTAAAGGATGAAAAATACATCAAAAATAAACGAAGGAAATTGTCAAAATAAAGAAGTTTTACATGTGCAAGTTCGGCAATCATGGGCGGTTGACTCCTGACAGTCAGACATTAGATGCTATCTCCTGAGTCTTCATTGGAGTTTGAGTTTCTCCGGTCTGTCTAAACACCGAAATGAACCGATAGTATTTAGTCATTGCAGAGATCGAGTTTCGTCAACTTTATATTTAAATTGATTACTCTAGGTGAAAATCTCCATTCCAGTAAAAAGTTATTTGCGATGAAAACTTACCTTTCGTCCACTATATGCATTCCTTGTTCCACATGGAATCACTCAGTAAGAATTCAATATAACACAGTTCTCTCCTGCTAGACACGCGCATGCTCACACCTGTACTTCCTTCTTGTTTTTCTGACCGTAGATCAAGGAGGTCATTTTATTCAGCTCCGTGAAAATCGTTCATTTCTTGCTAAATTACTACAGTTGGATTACCTCAAGACGTCTGATATTCTGCAAGATGTCCTTTGGGAAGTATTCTTTACGATTATCAAGCATTATGGCCGCAATTATGTCTGAGATGTTATTTGTTGTGGAAGTGACAAGCCCGACTATGACCTACATTCCACCTGGGGTATAATATGTATCTGGGACACTGCCTGCGATGAGTGTATTGTATGACCACCTGGCCTATTTCAAGCCTATATTGCCGGGATACTGGCATGTTCTGATTATGCTAATGTGTCTCCTAATGCCGCCGACTCTGAGACGTATGTAGCTCTGTCTCCCCGATCAAGCGTGATATAGGGAGGATACTAGAGAGTTTTTTGATGCGCCAGTCTGGGGGTCTACGTTAGTCAGTTTATTGAACGTAAATAAAGATAAACAAGCACCCCCACTCGCTCAAGTTTCTTCCTTTTCAGACCAGGCGTAGGGTCATCAGATAAGAAAATGACCCAGATCGTTCAAGTGGAAGGGACAATTGAAGATATGGAAACCGGCACAACTACGACAGTGGACGTCGAGATTCCTATCGTGTCCTAGCGGACACCCATAAACGATGACGAAGGGAAATCGGTGACGGGTCCAGGCTCGGTGTCGGGAAGCCAGTCATTGCCGATCTCTCGATCAGCAATGACTTATGACTATGATAATTTAGGCAAATCTATGGAAGCGCCTAATACAAAATTTTCATTTGGACCCGGGTTTGCCAGATTGCCTTCCTCAACCCCGTTGAGGCCTGGACTCTCCAGTTGTTCAATAGCAAATATTAATCCAGTAACGACTGGTCCGTCTAACTTTCTCCAATCTACTTCCGGTTTCTCTGGTGGTCCTTCTCGTCCCAATGCCGAGACGTTGATGACTACAAGCCTTATGAGATTGAGGTTCCCACAACAACGCCAGATGGGTATGTATTCAGGTACCTATAATATGCCAAGATATTTGCCTGCCTCTGAGATGCAGTATCAAGACTCTTCTCAAGTAGGTCAAATTTCGAGGCATCCGGCTTCGAAAACTTACCAGCCCTTGTATGGCTTGGTAAAATTATCGATTTCCGGGGTATTCATCGTACGGGACCGGATTTGCTTCGGGTGATGCGCCCTCCTATCCGAGCTTCAGGTTTATAATCTCGATTACCAGTTCACCGACCTTTACAGTGGCCGTACGCACGGCCATGCGTGAGGTCCCAGAGTGTGAACACACCACGTCAGGCCCAGCTTCCGGTTCACTCTCAAATTTCGGATCCTACTCTGGCTGCTATTCTTGCGGGAATAGAACAGCAGAGACAGGAAATGAAGGAATTTTGAGAGGCTATGACCAGTCATTCCTCGGCCGGTATTGCACCGCGCCCAAGTTATACTGATCAACCTACGAAAGCGGAAGCTAATTTGGGCTATCTCTTTCAAGAGTCCCTACTGGCAGGAAGCCCTAGAGTATATGGAAGTGGATAGGGACCAGTACGGTAGGTCAGAGTAATACGAACCTACCAATACTGATCCGGATGCCCGCAAATATTACGATTTAATCGCGGGCATCTATTGACTTAATTCCGAATATGCAGCTTCCGGTCCCACATGCAGGGGATATTGAAACTGAATCGGGAGAGTCAACACAGGTTACGAGATCGGTACAGACACTTCCGGCCTCAACTGCTATTCATTTTGTATGCGATTTGTTCCACAGAACGTTAGCAGAACCCGCTATGCATGAGGAACGGACAGTCAGGCTACGACCTAGAGCTCGCTTCCGCCCTGCAGGATCATCTGGTCCGTTCCCGGTGCAGAAGTCGAACACACGATCATGCAGTATACATGATTCACCGTTCAGTTTCCGGTCTGCCGAGGTTAATGGGGATTTTCTGTATTGTGTCCCCAAATACGAAATTACCATCTGGACTGGTTTCTTAAAGCCATTAAGGATGGATTGTTTTCGTTGGTGGGCGAGGAAAGTCAAGAACAGTTACAGGAGTGTATATACCTCCTACCCGACTACCAGAAGATAGCTTCCGGTGTGTTGAAGACTTATTGGTACACAATGCCTATATGTCTTCTATGCTCGTGTATTTAAGAAGTACACACCAGAAGCCGTAAAGACAAGCTTGTTAGAGATGTCAGCAGCTTCCTCTTTACTGTTTGGTGATGCTGTAACCGAAGTCCGTCCTGAAATGTCTCGTATTGAACACGACAGGTCAGTGGCTCCCGGTGCTTCTGCCAAGACACCAGCGGCTCCCGGGTCGGGTCCCAAGGCGAAATAGCCTAAGCCAAACCCGCCTTCCGGTTCCAAGGCCTTTAACGGTTTTCCTCGACAACAGCAGGGCCAAACTCTCTCTTCTGACAACCCCAGGTTATCGGGCTGGGGTAGGAAGAAGGCGGGCAGGGAAGAGGCAAGCAGTCAAAGCAGGATACCTGATGTTTCGGGCTATACCGGGTGGCTTCCGGTATGGCAGGAACTTCGAAACAGGAACTCCAGTCTCGCCACAAGATCTTTCGGTAGGAGGAAGACTTCAGTTGTTTTGGCAGAACTGGACAATAACCGGGGCGGAATCGTGGGTCACTCGAACTATAAGATACGGTTATCGCCTATTGTTCGACCCGATTTCGCCGTTGACTGCAATTCGCCTTCCGTCTCGTATTCCCTTAAGAGCTTTACATCTATTAGCAATACTGATTCAAGTACTTCCGTTCGGCCTATTAACTTCCCATTTGGTGATTACACGAGTGTTTACACCATTCCTGCGCAGTCTAGGTATAAAGTACCACTTTTATATCGACGACTCACTGTTAAGGAATGCGGGCAAAGAGCAGTTAATCCTAGACATGCAGTTTGTCTTAAGGATACTGACGTCTCTGGGTTACCTCCCACACGAAGAGAAATCAGAACTGACAGGGGGTGGAATACGATACGCTACGACTCTCGTTAATCCCCCAGAAGATCGATGGCAAATGATAACGACAAAGATACCTCAGTTTCTCAAGTTATCTCAAGCCAGGGCTTTGCACTTTGTTGCGATAGTCGGCCACTTGACGTCAACACAGGATGTAACACCAAGAGGGCGACTGCAGCCTCGTCACTTAATGATTTACTTCAATCACCAATGGGTCGAAAGGCAGTTGAACCCGTGGATACCTGTCATGCCTCTTGTCAGACAATTCCTTCAATGGTGGCTGGATCCACTCAACGTTATGCCGGGTGTATCCCTACTTCCGTTTTCTCCGACACATCACCTATGGAAGGATGGGGAGTCCACCTCGAGTCCAAGTCGATATCCGGGCTATGGACAATCGATGAACGCTCGTGCCATATAAACGTGCTGGAGTTTATGGCAGTGGCACATGTTATCCGCACGTGGATGAGCGTATTGACAGACAAGAACCTGCTGATAGCAACGGTCGTGTCCTATGTCAACAACCAGGGGAGGGGGGGGGGGAGATCTCCGCCATTAGAAAGCCAAGCGGAATTTTTTTTAGGTCTGTGTTGGGACAACAACATATACGTATTGGCCAGGCACATCTCGGGAGTTCTGCATGTCTTAGCGGATTCGCTTTCACAATGGAAGTAGATAATTCCCACAGAGTGGCAAATTCACTCAGCCATACTAAAACAGATAGCTCATGTCTGAGAGATGTCACACATAGATCTGTTCGCCACTCGGTGCAACAATCCTTTGCCCCTGTCCTGGATCCGATGGCATATGCAGTGGACGCCCTATCGCAGGACTGGTCATGCATCGTAGCATATGCGTTCCTGCCTCCAGCTATCCTAGCGAAGGTACTCTGGAAGATCCATGAACACATATGGGTCGTTTACCTAATTGTTCCATGGTGGCCTTCAAGGCCGTGGTTCCCGGACTTACTGGATCTTCTGGTAGATGTACCGAGACGACTTCCGGTTTGGCACAACCTATTACGCCAACCCGGGACGTCAATATTCCGCAGCCAGCCAGAGCAATGTTCCACTACCACGTGTGCAAGTGCTCAAGGGACACTTGGCTCAGACGGGATTTTCTGCTGTGTACCAATCAAAGTGAGCAGTCTTTGATGTTTGGTGTGTAGAGAGGGATATCAATCCATCGAAATTACAAGCGTCTAGTCCGTCATTCATAATCCAGCTGTCGTCCATTAGAGAATATCCGCGTCCATAATCCAAAGACATATTCCATTTTCCATATAACAGTATTAGCACCTAATTCAAAAAGACAATCATAGTATACATAAACATAGGCTTGTTTCCTGCAAGAGAGAAGCGGTCAACAGTTTTCAATGATGCCGGCAAGACATGATGTTCCCAAAATATCAAATCCGTATCGCTGATCAGCATTCTTAATCCATAATATTCGTTGTAAAGTCGTCATCTAAGAATGAGGTATCTCAGTCACGCTTTGATTGTGACTGCTCATATGAGTACCATGAGGTTCTTGAAGTACATGGGTTCATACGGCCCCTAGCCCCGGGTTAAGCGGAATTAGACACAAGTTAAGAAACGTAGCGCCACAGACCTTGCACGCTACGTTCGTATTTTGCTATCAGCATGCGATATGTATCGCCAAATTTGAGAAACTTTGAGTGTAGGCGTTTGGTGGAATAGCCCTGTATTTTAAGTTTCTGCACCAATGTTTTGTGACGTTGATTAAAATCGTCACATTTAACACAGGATCTAGCAAATGCTACTAAGCGAGGTATGTATACGCCATATGCAGGTCCCACTGGAATATTACTGTCCAGAAAGGGATAGTTTACGATGTCGAAATTGTAATCATCTCTTTTGTCATAAAGTCGACGAGAGAGAATGTCATTTTTATAGAGATAGAGATCTAAATATGATGTGCCTGTAGGGCTATCTGTAGTTTCCTTCAAATCCAGTGAAGGTGGATATATATCCTTCACTGCGTCATTTATATAGCGATTATCCACAGCGAGAAGATCGTCTATATAGCGTTTGGTGAATGAGAAGGAACGGGCTTTGAATGGATCGGTTTTTGAAAGCGCCTGCATATAGTCATATTCATAAGAGAACAGATACAGGTCAGCCAACAGGGGTGCACAATTAGTACCCATTGCAATACCTATATGCTGCTGATATATTGTGTTGCCAAATTTCACATAGATATTTTTAATGAGAAATTCAAGCAACTCTATAAACTAAGAAACATCCCATGAATGATATCTCTTGTATGTAGTAGAGCTATTCCTCAAGTAGCAGAGCTTATATTGTACCTGTTCCAGGATAGAACCTGGTACCCGCTACGGTATAAGGTTACAGAGCAGCCACCGCTCAGCCTATTCTACTGGGTACTGGGATTAATCCTTCGACTGATCAGAATTTGACTGAGCTTATGAAATCGTTCAAGATTTCGGGTCAGTCAGTCACCCCGAAGTTGCCGAAGTGGGACTCAGCCCTTGTACTTCGTCGATTAGGGGAGGCAACCTTCGAACCAATAGAGTCAACTGATCTCAAGATGTTATCTTACAAAACCTCGTTTTTGTTGGCTCAATAGGAGGAACGCCAGACACTCTAGGAGCTGGAGCAAAGTCATTCTCTCAACAGTTCCTGAGAGTTCGTGGTTAAGAATCAAACTGTCTACGAAACCATATGTCGAGAGTTCACAATTCCAGGCTTATCTGATTTCTTTTCGCCCGGTCTTGAATAAAACATGTTGATGTGTCCGGTTCGTGCACTTGCGTGTTATCTGAATCGTACTGGAGATCGTGGTGCGGGTAGGGGGCGCTTGTTTATCCCTTTCGATCCCAATGCCAAACAAGAATTAAGCAAAAATACTATCTCAAGTTGGCTCAAAAATATGATTCGACTAGCGTACTCCACGGCTACGGATAGACAAGCTGCGCTTATAAACGTTTCTGGTCACGAGATTAGAACACTAGCGGTATCATGGCCTTTGTAGACTAATACATGTGGCTGTCGCCATCGGGACCCCTCGGGCCGGGCCCAGAGCAATTGTGGAAATAATGTTTCTGACGCCAACAACTCACATATTTGGGGTGGGCATAATTTTACCTGTATGATATAGATCGTAGACAGACAAAACAATATAGCAATAGAGCAGTGATTACCTATAGTAGATGTAGTCGAACGATTACTGTCTATTCACAGCAATCCACACAGGTTTGTGTGAACTCCTGAAAAACACATCCCATGGCACCGACTTTCAATAGGCTTCTGGTACTGGCTGTATTAAACAACTGTATGAAGTTTCATTGTTGTGAGTGAAGGACTTTTTGAGATAATGTGTTTACAAGGATATGGACCAACAGACATGTATAAAGGGGCAGAACTCCTGAAAAACACATCCGATTACACCGACTTTCAATAGGCTTCTGGTACTGGCTGTATTAAACAACTGTATGAAGTTTCATTGTTGTGAGTGAAGGACTTTTTGAGATAATGTGTTTACAAGGATAAAAACAGACAGACATGTATAAAGGGGCATAACTCCTGAAAAACACATCCAATGGCACCGACTTTCAATAGGCTTCTGGTACTGGTTGTATTAAACAACTGTATGAAGTTTCATTGTTGTGAGTGAAGGACTTTTTGAGATAATGTGTTTACAAGGATATGGACCAACAGACATGTATAAAGGGGCATAACTCCTGAAAAACACATCCGATTACACCGACTTTGAATAGGCTTCTGGTACTAGCTGCATTAAACAACTGTATGAAGTTTCATTGTTGTGAGTGAAGGACTTTTTGAGATGTGTTTACAAGGATAAAAACAGCCAGACATGTATAAAGGGGCATAACTCCTGAAAAACACATCCAATGGCACCGACTTTCAATAGGCTTCTGGTACTGGCTGTATTAAACAACTGTATGAAGTTTCATTGTTGTAAGTGAAGGACTTTTTGAGATAATGTGTTTACAAGGATATGATGGACAGACGGACGGACGGACAGACGGACGGACAGACGGACAGACGACGGAGGCAACGACAATACCGCTCGGGCAGAATCTGCCCGAGGGGTAAAAACAGTGACAGATATTATGAGAGCGTGTTACTGTGGGTCAAATACGACGTTTGCCTCATTCTACCTCCGTGACATGACGTTAGTATGTGACGACCTCTACTCCACCAAGGTAGCACGATAAAGGTCGAACGAACAGTTTTCCTCCTGTTTTGTGGTGAGTGAATTTTTTCCTCTCGTTTCCTTTCAGAAATTTTTGGGGGGGGGGGACATGTAAGCGACTCGACCTTGAAGTCAGAGTAGCGACAATGGTTTCTTATAAACTACAGGAATAAACATATATGTTACTACTGCCGTATGATCTCTTGGATCCTCAGTGAGGTAGATCTTTGATTTCCATTCTGACTAGTCACACTGCTCACTTTTATCGCTTTCCAAGGAATGTAGCTGTTTGCCCACCATCCTAACTGTGGCATTCTATGCATATAGTGGAAGTGAGATAAATTTTCAGCGCAAATAACTAGAAAATTTTACAAGTAAATTTCTTGTTATTAAGCTAAAACTTCCCCTCAGAGGTATACACTAGTTGATCGTGTAGCTCGGTAAGATCCAGGTCATGGTAAGAATAGGTCTAATCTCCTCATAGGGCTTGTCGTAAGAGGCGACTAACTGAGGCACCCGTGGGGATCCCGGGTTTGAAAAGGAAAAGGACCCCACTCGTGTGGTTTCCGGGTGTGAAAAGGAATGGAAACCAACGTCGTGATATGAATGAAATACCGGTATAGTTGAACGCCACGTTAAACCATATTCACTCACTCACTCCTATAACAAGAAGGAAGTATAGGTGCGAGCATGCGCGTGACCAGCAGAGAGTTTGAATTCTTACAAAAGTGATTCCACGTGGAACAAGGAATGCATATAGTGGAAGTGAGGTAAGTTTTAGCTTAATAACAAGAAATTTACTTGTATTCATGCGGCGATTTCATATGAGAAGATCGCCCTCCCTTTCGTTAGCTCATGTTTGTGCTCACTTTCATTCAATTGGTACCACATATAAATCCTTTTCGGTATAATGGCCCCGTTTCACTTTTGGTGGTATTTAAACGTACACCAGATGGTATGAGAACTCCAGTCGGTATGGGAACTCCAGCCGCCATTCACCCTTTCGGTATGTCTTTCGATATTTAGTCATTGCAGTGATGGGTCTGTCTAAACACTGAAAGGGAAGTCATTACAGAGATCCATGTCCTTAAGTTTATGCTTAAATTGATTCCTCTAGGTGAAAAATATCTCCCTTTAGTCCTTCATCCCAAACAGAACAAGAGTTCAATTGAACCCAAAATACGCCCGTAAAAAAATACAGTCGATAAACAATATAAGGGCCTGGAGCAGTATTTGTAGGAGAAAGTAGAACTCCTGTTACTCTTACTCTGCGGGGGTGCATATTCCCCCACCCCCGGTTATGCGCTTATGCAAGTATCAATAACTTTAAAACAAAATTTTTGTTAGCATAAGCTGCAAAAGTAAGCTCATCAGCCTGAAATGACAGTAGGTGCCAAATACAAGGATTTCAGACTAAAATCAAGGGAAGTAACTGAAGAAAACGTCGAATCAGCTCAAAAACAGTTTGTGCACATCTACACATGGTACCGACCATATGTACCAATTTCAAAAGAATCCATCGAAAAGTCTGAGACGAGTTGCATTCACGAGGACAGTACGTGGCAAACAAAAGATTTCAGACCAAAATCAAGGGGATTAACTCAAGAAACTGTTGAATCAACTCGAAAAAGTACCTAATTTCAAAGGACGAGTTTCGTTGACGAGGACTGTAGGTGCCAAATAAAAGTATTCCAGACTAAAATCAAGGGCGGATAACTCCGGATAACAAAAGCGTTATTTGGATTCAAAAAAAGTTTATGCGCATCTACACATGATAAATTTCAGAAGAATCCATTGAAAACTCTGGGACGACTTGCGTTGACGAAGACAGTAGGTGCCAAATACAAGGATTTCAGACCAAAATCAAGGGAGTAACTCAAGAAAACGGCGAATCGGGCCGAAAAAAGTTCGTGCACATTTACACATGGTACTGATCATGTGTACCAAATTTCAGAAGAATCCATTGAAAACTCTGGGACGAGTTGCGTTGACGAAGACAGTAGGTTCCAAATACAAGGATTTCAGACCAAAATCAAGGGGAGTAACTCAAGAAAACGTCGAATCGGGCCGAAAAAGTTCGTGCACATCTACACATGGTACCGATCATGTGTACCAAATTTCAGAAGAATCCATTTAAAACTCTGAGATGAGTTGCGTTGACGAAGACAGTAGGTGCAAAACCAAGGGGAGTAACTCAAGAAAACATCGAACCGTGCCGAAAAAAGTTCGTGCACATCTACACATGGTACCGATCAGGTGTACCAAATTTCAGAAGAATCCACAGAAAACTCTAGGACGAGTTGCGTTGACGAGAAAAAGTTAACGGACGAACGGACGGACGGACGACGCCATACAATAATACGTCCCGTCAAATTTGACGGGCGTATAAAAAGGGCTTATTTTAGGATGAATCTCAACCCACGGTATAGAAAATTTTCATTGTGATTTTTTGTTATACCAGACATAGACGCATCCTTCTAGGGTGGGTGGCCAGTCCGAAACATGGTTAGATATAGTGTGCTAGAGGCAATTACAGTGGATCAGGGAACTTCAATCAGCTCAAAAACAGTTTGTGCACATCTACACATGGTACCGACCATATGTACCAATTTCAAAAGAATCCATCGAAAAGTCTGAGACGAGTTGCATTCACGAGGACAGTACGTGGCAAACAAAAGATTTCAGACCAAAATCAAGGGGATTAACTCAAGAAACTGTTGAATCAACTCGAAAAAGTACCTAATTTCAAAGGACGAGTTTCGTTGACGAGGACTGTAGGTGCCAAATAAAAGTATTCCAGACTAAAATCAAGGGCGGATAACTCCGGATAAAAAAAGCGTTATTTGGATTCAAAAAAATTTATGCGCATCTACACATGATAAATTTCAGAAGAATCCATTGAAAACTCTGGGACGAGTTGCGTTGACGAAGACAGTAGGTGCCAAATACAAGGATTTCAGACCAAAATCAAGGGAGTAACTCAAGAAAACGTCGAATCGGGCCGAAAAAAGTTCGTGCACATTTACACATGGTACCGATCATGTGTACCAAATTTCAGAAGAATCCATTGAAAACTCTGGGACGATAATAATAATAATAATAATAATAATAATGAACTTTATTTAAAGTCGATGGCCCGTTCAGCCAATAAGGCCGATCTTCCACAGGGTCGACAGAAAAATATACATATATACAAAGAAATACACAAACATGGTATACAACAAAAATAATACGAGTTGCGTTGACGAAGACAGTAGGTTCCAAATACAAGGATTTCAGACCAAAATCAAGGGGAGTAACTCAAGAAAACGTCGAATCGGGCCGAAAAAAGTTCGTGCACATCTACACATGGTACCGATCATGTGTACCAAATTTCAGAAGAATCCATTTAAAACTCTGAGATGAGTTGCGTTGACGAAGACAGTAGGTGCAAAACCAAGGGGAGTAACTCAAGAAAACATCGAACCGTGCTGAAAAAAGTTGGTGCACATCTACACATGGTACCGATCAGGTGTACCAAATTTCAGAAGAATCCACAGAAAACTCTAGGACGAGTTGCGTTGACGAGAAAAAGTTAACGGACGAACGGACGGACGGACGGACGGACGACGCCATACCATAATACGTCCCGTCAAATTTGACGGGCGTATAAAAAGGGCTTATTTTAGGATGAATCTCAACCCACGGTATAGAAAATTTTCATTGTGATTTTTTGTTATACCAGGCATAGACGCATCCTTCTAGGGTGGGTGGCCAGTCTGAAACATGGTTAGGTATAGTGTGCTAGAGGCAATTACAGCGGATCAGGGAACTTGTCAAAAAACTCGACAATCATGTGGCGATTTCATATGAGAAGATCGCCCTCCCTTTCGTTAGCTCATGTTTGTGCTCACTTTCATTCAATTGGTACCACATATAAATCCTTTTCGGTATAATGGCCCCGTTTCACTTTTGGTGGTATTTAAACGTACACCAGATGGTATGAGAACTCCAGTCGGTATGGGAACTCCAGCCGCCATTCACCCTTTCGGTATGTCTTTCGATATTTAGTCATTGCAGTGATGGGTCTGTCTAAACACTGAAAGGGAAGTCATTACAGAGATCCATGTCGGTAAGTTACAGCGGATCAGGGAACTTGTCAAAAAACTCGACAATTAGGGGGTAGGGGTAACATATGACGACATGTTTCCACTTCTACTGCTTTTTATGTTACATGTAAGATGTGAGGTATGTGTAAGTTAAAACGGGGTAACTTTGACACAACTGATTTGGAGACCAGAACCACACTATGTCAACACTGGACACATATGGATCTGTTCTAATTATTAATGTGATAACCACAGATATTTATTGCATGTAAATTTGAAGAAGAACATGTTTCAATGTTACCCCATGGTGAATCAAGTCATAGCAAACTAGCTGGGGTAACTTTGACATATTGAGCTGGGGTAACTTTGACTTCATGGGAATGAGTGGTGAATGTGGTGTCAAAGTTATCCCAAATACACAAAATTACTGAAAATAGTGGCAACAAGAATTGGATAAAGCTAATATATTAATGATTACTACTTCTAGAATAGTATATTTTTACTATAAACTCAAAACATTGCAGATCTTCACCACAGAAGTTTTTGTGTCAAACTTTTAACCGTTACACCTATTCCAACTACATGTTAAGTGGCCATCTTATGAAAAGTGACTTGGCTGGCCATCTACCCCCTGCTGCCTCAGCAGATAACAGCATCTTATATATAAAGGTGAAATAACTGTCTATTCCTTCAAACCATCGTCAGAAGTAATTTTACAGAGAAACCTAACGGTATATATACAGGTAATGTGTTGAACTAATTGTGATGAATAAACATATAAGGTTGTAAAAATGCCATCAATGTTGATTATGTGCAATATAAACAGTTGTTGTGGCATTACATAAAAAGATACATGATATAGGGGATTAACAGTATGTGGGATTAAACAGTAAGCGGTGACGGCAATAAGCAAAGACTCAGTTAAGCCTGGCACGTGTTTTGTATATACATAGGGAAGTGACCAGTTCAATATAATACACATTTGTCAGATTTTATTGTTTTATCAATCAAACACAACTAACTGTTTTGAAGCTTTCAGTCCATGATTTAAATGCGGTTTGTTTCTTTTAAATGCAAACGCCTATTTAGATAGCAATTCTGACCAATCCTGTGATTTATTTATGACGTTCATGTTGTTAAAAATCATTTGAGAAAGGTTAGGTACAATAGTGGTGTCCGAGTTAGGCATGCTGAACAATCTCATAATATGGTCAAAATGGTCACAGCTTTGAACATGGTTTAAAATCTCACTGTTATTGTCATCGGCCATGTCAGCATGATCTTTAGCTCTTGTGATAAGGCATCTTTCAGTTTTACCTATGTACTGTTGAGAGCAACCTGGACAGGAGAATTTGTACACAACCATAATTTGAAATTCTTCAACAATTCGATCCTTCACAGGAGTAAAGTAAGACGTCTTAGTATTGTAGAACAGGACTATACCATATATGTGCTGTATTATACAATATATGTCCTGTATTATATCATATCTATCCAGTATTATACCTTATCTGTGCTGTATTATACAATATCTGTCCTGTATTGTACCATATATGTGCTGTATTATAAAATATCTGTCCTGTATTATACCATATATGTCCTGTATTATACAATATGTCCGGTATTATATCATATCTGTCCAGTATTATATCTTATCTGTGCTGTATTATAATTGGTTGAGGTATCAATGTGATGCACTCGTGGCTCCGATTGGTGGGGTTGAGTCGTGGAAATGACGTCATTCTGCACATGTGCAGTTGTGGAGTAGTAATAAAAGGGAAGTTTCGGAAGTGTGCAAGGGCACTATATCACATCGGGGTATATATTTCATTCAAGTACAGCGGATAGCGGTTGTCGTGAATAACAAGTTCAGCAATGTTTATACAGTTTATTATCCCCAATGTTACATCATACCCAGGCTGGGGAAGCCGTGTTGGGTATGTTTAGTATGTTCACAGCAAAACAAATTGAAATATCATACACCATGTTTTATTATTTAATGCATCGTCACATTAGGTACAAGTGTTTACTGAGCTCAAGTCAGCGATCAGCATGTAGGCATAGAGAGTATATACGGCATGTTATGCTATTCATCAGTACACGGGTGACGCATTCAGTCGAGGGGGTTGATCAGTTTAGCCACGAAAAACGTAACATTGGTGACCCTCTCCACTGTCCACTTGGTGTTGGGGCGTTGACGTTGTACCCATTCCAAGGGATCCACAGTGTCCAGTTTCTCCGGCATCGTCTCTAGCGACGCCCGGTTAATGATGGTGAAAGGATGGCCGTACACTTGGTTGTTGGCACTGGAATAGAAATAGCGCAGTTGGTCTGTCTCCTTATGCTGCAGCACATAACCAAACGCCAGATTTAATTTGAAGGCCGTAGCTTGGTCATTGAAGATGGCTTCCACGTAACTGCGTAGACGGGCGAGGTCGGTCAGTCGGAAATTGTAGATATCTTGAATACGGCGATGAAACAGTGCCGTATCACAGGCCAATGGCGTCGATAGATGGTACGCACTGGATGGGCGTCCTGTAAGAGATCGCTAGGAACATTTATGGGCTCGTCCAGAAAATGTTCGTTGTTTTAAGGCGTATGACTGGGAACAGTAATGCTAGAGACCGGCTGGATATCTAGGCCCTTCTGAACTGTGGGTATAGGCGGGTTCTCCGTGATCGCATCACTAGTGGCATTCGTCTCCCTGGGCTCATCTTCACTGGGTCAGACCCTCCTGGGTGCCTCTTTAGTGGAAAGTTGTCGCCCAAATCGTAGAGACGGGGCATGAATCAAACGTTGGTTCTGTCTTAACTGACTGGGTCGTTTGAAGAGTTGAGCCCGCAATCGTTACATTGTTCCGTCGCGCCCTCGTGGAGTGCCCTCTCATGGCGCAGTAAATCATCCTCCCAATTGAATGACCGTGCGCAGGTTATGCAAGTATACCGTGCATCGTTGTGGGTGGAGACCTCGTGGCGTCGTAAATTATCTAGACGAGTAAACTGCGTCTGGTAAGTTGTGCAAGAGAACATATCGGCTGTGAATCTGGAAATGATGAAGATTCCCACCTACCGCCACTTTTATAAGCCCGCACCCCACCAGAACTCTCCTACGTTGTTCTCTGTGACGTCACTTCCGGTGTGACTCGATTGGGCGTGACCTTGGACCTTTCGATCGTGGGGACTGTTGGCCTTAGACGTATGGAATGCATGTACTGACCTTCAAAATCAGGGTACTCATCTACCATTCGGGTTTTTCCATGTTTTACATCCGGGTCTGTGGATTTTACATCCGGGACCTTGTCAACATCTGGGTTTCCCATTGGGTTTTTCCCGTCGTTCCTCCGTCTTCCATCCGGGTACTGTGGTTTTACATCCGTGTCCTCATCTTACCACGATCGAGAAGTCCAAGGTCACACCCGATCCAGTCACACCGCACGGTCATTCAATCGGGAGGATGATTTACTGCGCCATGAGAGGGCACTCCACGAGGGCGCGACGAAACAATGTAACGATTGCGGTCAACTCTTCAAACGACCCAGTCAGTTAAGACAGCACCAACGTTTGATACATGCCCCGGTTTGGGCGACAACTTTCCACTAAAGAGGTACCCAGGAGATTCAGACTCAGTGAAGATGAGCCCAGGGAGACGAATGCCACTGGTTATGCGATCACAGAGAGCCCGCCTATACCCACAGTTCAGAAGGGCCTAGATATCCAGCCGGTCCCTAGCACTACCGTTCCCAGTCATACGCCTGACAACAACGAACATTTTCTGGACGAGCCCATAAATGTTCCTAGCGATCTCTTACAGGACGCCCATCCAGTGAGTGACATCTATCGACGCAATTGGCCAATGATACGGCACTGTTTCCACCGTCATCGCCCTATCCAAGATATCTACAATTTCCGACTGACCGACCTCGCCCGTCTACGCAGTTACGTGGAAGCCATCTTCAAGGACCAAGCTACGGCCTTCAAATTAAATCTGGTGGTTGGTGATGTGCTGCAACATAAGGAGACAGATCAACTGCGCTATTTCTATTCCAGTGCCAACAACCAAGTGTACGACCATCCTTTCACCATCATTAACCGGGCGTCGCTAGAGACGATGTTGGAGAAACTGGACAATGTGGATCCCTTGGAATGGGTACATGCAACGTCAACGCCCCAACACCAAGTGGACAGTGGAGAGGGTCACCAATGTTGCGTTCTTCGTGGCTAAACTGATCAACCCCCTCGACTGAATGCGTCACCCGTGCACTGATGAATAGCATAACATGCCATATCATCTAAGTTGTAACATGAACAGGTAGAATAAAAGCGTACCTGAGATACAACACATATCACGAATCGTTAGATTCTTGGTATGTGCTTTAGAATAGGTTAAACGGAAGACTATACTGTGAAGTCATGTGGCTCTGTCAGTATGTCAGCACCTCTTCCCACTTCCGTTATATGTGTTGTAATTTTTACCTGTATATGGCGAGATTCTGCTGGTGGACGTTTCGTCCCCGAGGCCCGACCCCTGTACAGACCTTTTGGTCTTTGACATATGTTGGCATTTGTGGGAAGTTGATGCTGGGTCGACATCGGGCCTTACAGACTAGTATTTTGTGTTAAATGCCGTCATTTTTCATCTGACGACGATACAGCTCACCAATCCCCAGTGTACGAGTTGTCACAGCGAAATAGCTCACCAATTACCAATATACGAGTTGTCAGAGCATTTCCATCATAGCTCTCTAGATTTGTATCTAATACCGCTTATGCCGGTGCTAGGGGCCGTGTGGTCATATCATCTAAGTTGCAACATGAACAGGTACAATAAAAGCGTATCTGAGATACAACACATATCACGAATCGTTAGATTCTTGGTATGTGCTTTAGAATAGGTTAACCGGAAGACTATACTGTGAAGTCATGTGGCTCTGTCAGCATGTCGGCACCTCTTCCCACTTCCCTTATATGTGTTGTATATACTCTCTATGTCTACATGCTGATCGCTGACTTGAGCTTAGTAAACACTTGTATCTAATGTGAGGGAGCGTTAAATAATAAAACATGGTGTTTGATATTTCAATTTGTTTTGCTGTGAACATACTAAACATACCCAGGACGACTCCCCCAGCGTGGGTATGATGTGACATATCACGATTATATCACTTTAAATTACTTACTGGGTTTAACTAACACACCCAATAGTATACATAGCTTACGTACAGTTCTGTATGCGTTACCTCTGAGAGCTTTAGATCAAATAGCCAGAGATATACAACAATCTGCGTCTTCAGGAAATATAATACCATCAAAAATCATTAAAGTATGTCAAGATATAGCGTATTTTCGGTTGTATCGTCCAGTGAACATAATCGAAACCTCTCAAGATCGGCTTTTCTTGAAACTCAACTACTTAGATAAAGGACTGGACATCATTAATTTACGCAACGCTGTACCAAACTATTTTAAGTTCACAGAACCTCCTTGCATTTCATATAAGTACACTAAATCTATAGCCACCAAAATATTCAATTACTCCAATGCTGTCCAGGAGTTTGACTGGAACTTATACACGTCAGGAGGCTATAGTTGTGATTGTGAATCTATACACCATGCAAACATATTGTGACTGGTGACCTTGATGTGGTGAGTGATAAGGATCTGAAATTACTCCTGATGAAAGGACCTAAATATAGAGAGCCAAGAAGAATAAATCTGAAGGCCGACCAGAAGATAGTCCTGTCTGCATTGGAACAGTACGTTATTGATTGGTCTAAGCGAGAAAAAGTTGAACCTACAGTACTCGCTGATTGGCTGGACCTCACCAAGAGCAAGGTCGTTGAAACAATCCGCCATATTGACAGAAGTACTCTTCCCCAAGCAAAACAAGTTCTGAGAAACCTCAATTCGCAAGAAGTTCTAGCAAATCTCCAGAGTAAATTCGTCATAGTCCCAGCAGACAAAGCTCCGAATAATATAATATTCATATGTAAATTTTACTATTACCAGGTGCTGGTTAAAGAATTGAGTGTAGACATATCTTCATCAAATACGTCTACTTACTCCCAAACTGCATTTACTCTGGAAGATTTATTTAACAATCACAAAAAGTTTCTCAGGGAAAGAGGTATTTGTCTTCCAACCAATCATAACGACATACCAAAAATATACTGGACTCCCAAAATGCATAAATCACCATACAAAGCTAGATTCATAGCTGGTTCTAGAAGCTGCACCACCAAGCTTCTTTCAACCCTATTGACGAGGGCCCTTCAGGAGGTAAAAGCATTTTGGGAAAGGTATTGCGCCACTATTTCTAAGAACTCTGGCGTTGAATGTATGTGGATATTGAAAAACTCAAAATGTCTTACGGAAGAACTTGATGCTAAAGGTCACATACCGTACAGACATGTATCCACATGGGATTTCTCGACTCTCTATACTACAATCCCTCATCAGGACCTTATTGACCGTCTAAGTTCATTAATAGTATCTGTGTTCAAGAAAACTGATCGTAGATATATTAATGTCGGAAGCCATAAAGCATTCTTTAGCTCGACTACATACAAGAGATATCATTCATGGGATGTTTCTTTGTTTATAGAGTTGCTTGAATTTCTCATTAAAAATATCTATGTGAAATTTGGCAACACAATATATCAGCAGCATATAGGTATTCCAATGGGTACTAATTGTGCACCCCTGTTGGCTGACCTGTATCTGTTCTCTTATGAATATGACTATATGCAGGCGCTTTCAAAAACCGATCCATTCAAAGCCCGTTCCTTCTCATTCACCAAACGCTATATAGACGATCTTCTCGCTGTGGATAATCGCTATATAAATGACGCAGTGAAGGATATATATCCACCTTCACTGGATTTGAAGGAAACTACAGATAGCCCTATAGGCACATCTTATTTAGATCTCTATCTCTATAAAAATGAAGCGGGCATTCTCTCTCGTCAACTTTATGACAAAAGAGATGATTACAATTTCGACATCGTAAACTATCCCTTTCTGGATAGTAATATTCCAGTGGGACCTGCATATGGCGTATACATATCTCGCTTAGTAGCATTTGCTAGATCCTGTGTTAAATGTGATGATTTTAATCAACGTCACAAAAACATTGTTGCAGAAACTTATAAAACAGGGCTATTCCACCAAGCGCCTCCACTCAAAGTTTCTCAAACTTGGCGATACATATCGCATGCTGATAGTAAAATACGAACGTAGCGTGCAAGATCTATGGCGCTACGTTTCGTAACTTGTGTCTAATTCCGCTTAACCCGGGGCTAGGGGTCGTATGAACCCATGTACTTCAAGATCCTCATGGTACTCATATGAACAGGCACAATCAAAGCGTGACTGAGATACATCATTCTTTAGATGACGACTTCACAACGAATATTATGGATTACGAATACTGATCAGCGATACGGATTTGATATTTTTGGAACATCATGATGTCTTGCCGGCATCATTGAAAACTGTTGACCGCTTCTCTCTTGCAGGAAACAAGCCTAGGTTTATGTATACTATGATTGTCCTTTTGAATTTGGTGCTAATACTGTTATGTGGAAAATGGAATAGGTCTTTGGATTATGGACGCGGATATTCTCTAATGGACGACGGCTGGATTATGAATGACGGACTAGACGCTTGTAATAAACTGTATAAACATTGCTGAACTTGTTGTTATTCACGACAACCGCTATCCGCTGTACTTCGATGAAATATATACACTGATGTGATATAGTGCTCTTGCACACTTCCGAAACTTCCCTTTTGCTACTACTCCACAAATGCACATCTGCAGAATGACGTCATTTCCACGACCCAACCCCTCCAATCGGAGCCTCGAGTGCTTCACATTGATACCTCCCCCGATTATAATACAGCACAGTTAAGGTATAATACTGGACAGATAAGATATAATACCGGACATATTGTATAATACAGAACATATATGGTACAGGACATATATTTTATAATACAGCACATATATGGTATAGTACAGGACATATAATGTACAATACAGGACAGATATTGTATAATACAGCACAGATAAGGTATAATACTTGACAGATATGGTATAATACAGGACATATATTGTATAATACAGGACAAATATGGTATAATACAGGACATATATGGTATAATACAGCACAGATATGGTGATATTGTATAATACAGCACAGATATGGTATAATACAGCAGAGATATGGTACAATAGACGGCGAATATGGTATAATACAGGACAGATATTGTATAATACGGGACAGGTATTCTATAATACAGAACATATATGTATATTACAGGACATATCTGGTACAATACAGGACATATGGTATAATACAGCACAGATAAGGTATAATGCGCACATATTTGGTATAATACTTGACAGATATTGTATAATACAGGACATCTATTGTATAATACAGCACAGATATGGTATAATACAGGACAGATATTGTATAATATTACCTTGAATACGGCTCCATATAAGCGTCAGACCGATATTGAACGGCAACAACAATATCGTTCTTGGTGTTAATGTAATCATTGGTATCAAAATAAGAGAAAGACTAAAATAAGAATATAAATACCGACAAGCTACATGTAATTTCTTACAATTAAGAAGCAATTAACAATTCACAAGGATAAATGTGTGAAGTACTAGCCAGGTAAGCTGACTAACGCTACATCACCGTGATATATATATATTATCAGGATACTGTGTTGTTCCCGCAAGAGTACATGTACATGGACAAGGAACATGTACATTGGCAGAGTATATGTACATGGACAGCTTACCTGTATAGGCACATAGAACATGTATAGGCACATAGTATATGTACAGGGATATGCAAAGAATACATGAACATGCGCAGAGTATATGTACATGGACATGCACAAAGTACATGTAGATGTACTTTCGCTACTATTCGTACTGATGACGTCACCGATGACGTCACAGATGCTGTGGACATCCCTCAAATCGGGGTCTACACCCCGAGAGCTACAAAATGACACCTCCCACGACACATTCTGACCAATAGTGGTCCATCTCTACCCCACAAACGCCCCCACGCACCCCCAAAATGAGAAGGGTTTTTGTAACCCCCCATTTTATGAAAGACCGTTAAACTTACCTTGTGCATAATATTTAATATTATGCAATACTGTTGGAGTGATTCTAAACCTTTTATACCAAATTGCCAGAAAAAACGGACACCCCCCTCCAGGGCCTCCATTAACTCCGGCGACCTTGACCGCTGTAAGTTCCCGCCAAAAACTTAAGACCTCAGTTTGATTCTATAATAAACATAGCATTTAAAAAAGCAAGAACATTTATGTACCTCCCCCAGTCTTTCTCTCGCGGGCATTCTCTCTCGTCGACTTTACGACAAAAGAGATGGTTACAATTTCGACATCGTAAACTATCCCTTTCTGGACAGTAGTATTCCAGTGGGACCTGCATATGGCGTATACATATCTCGCTTAGTAGCGTTTGCTAGATCATGTGTTAAATGTGACGATTTTAATCAACGTCACAAAACACTGTTGCAGAAACTTATAAAACAGGGCTATTCCACCAAGCGCCTCCACTCAAAGTTTCTCAAATTTGGCGATACATATCGTATGCTGATAGCAAAATATGAACGTAGCGTGCAAGATCTATGGCGCTACGTTTCGTAACTTGTGTCTAATTCCGCTTAACCCGGGCCTAGGGGCCGTATGAACCCATGCACTTCAAGATCCTCATGGTACTCATATGAACAGTCACAATCAAAGCGTGACTGAGATACATCATTCTTTAGATGACTTCACAACGAATATTATGGATTAAGAATACTGATCAGCGATACGGATTTGATATTTTTGGAACATCATGATGTCTTGCCGGCATTATTGAAAACTGTTGACCGCTTCTCTCTTGCAGGAAACAAGCCTATGTTTATGTATACGATGATTGTCTTTTTGAATTTGGTGCTAATGCTGTTGTATGGAATATGGAATAGGTCTTTGGATTATGGACGCGGATATTAGGTACATTTGTATGGGTCTGCGTTGAAGTGGACTGTAGTTGACCACTTCTCCAAGACTGACCAGTCGACCCAGAAGTCGCAAGAACTCTCCCGCCGGGAGAGCTCGGCAGGTGAAGAACACCGCGAGTATCTCCTCCAGCAGATCTAGGGCAGCCGGCGAAGGCCGACCCCGCCCGATCCGGAGATCGAACTGAACCCACAGGTGTATGAACAACTGTGACGGGGTCAGCGCTGACTTGGGTACGTTGACTATCCAGCCGCTGAGAAGCGCATGGAATAGTGTCAACTTGATCGCATATGTGATTGCCGTTTCCGACGGTCCCTTGACCAACCAATCGTCGATGTAGGTGCTGATATCCACACCACACCTCCGTAGGACGATCGATAGGGCATCCACTAGCCGTGTGAAAACTCGAGGGGCAGATGAAATTCCGAACGGTAACGCTTGGAATTCTAATATCTTGCCGTTGATGGCGAAACTTAGTACTTTGTAGTACGAATGGATCGGTACGTGAAAGTATGCGTCCTTCAAATCTATTGATGCGGCCCACATGCCGACCCGAAGGCCGGCCCGTACAGATCGAAGAGTTTCCATCTTGAATCTCTCGATGCGAATGTAACAGTTGAAGGGCCGTAGATTGAGGACCGGTCGCCATCCCCGGGTTTTCTTGGACACCACAAACATCCTGGTGTAAACCCCCGGATCCGTTGGCAGATCTTTCACCTCTACTACAGCCGCTTTGGCGAGGAGGGAAATTTGACGGGAGTCTCGAGGTAACGGGGTCACCAGTGAGGTCCCTGTCAGCGGAGGAGAACGGTTTGAAGTGCTCTATTCCATTCGGTATCCTTCCGCGACAATCTGCCTTACCTGGCCGTCTGCGCTGTACCGATTCCACCAAGACGTGAAGTGCGCTAGACGGCCTCCGACCGGCAGTTCCGGGCACCGACACAGAAGTGCCGAGTCCGGTGGGCCCCCCCCCCCCCTCAAACTCGTGCTGAGCTTGAGGTTGGTGTCCTGGGTAGTGGGGGAGCGCACACTCCCTTACCAAAAAATCTTGTAAGATCTTGTAGGATTTGAAATTTTCTTACAAGATTTTGTAAGATCTTACAAGACAGTTTTGTTGTCCTACACGATCTTACAAGATCCTGAAGGACAAAGCTGGCTGTCCTACAAGATCTTGTAAGGTCCTGCAGGACAGCTGTCCTACATGATCTTGTAAGAATAAGTTTGCCTGTAGGACAAAAAATCAGTTTGCTTTTGGAAAGTATTTTTACAAGACAGTTTTACAGAATATCCACAACATTGGATCTCCAGTTGAAGATATGGTTAGCACTTTCTCTTTTAAAAATGGCAGGCATATTATCATGATATATACCAAAATTGTACTTCTCTCTACTGAATCAATCATATGGAGAACCTCATCTGTTTCACTCAAGTAAGAAAATTGTTCTCCAAAATTAAAAAAAATCTATCTGACAATAGTTTACCTTCAAACCTGATTGGGAAATTCTGTCAAAGTACTACATTTGTTTTTCAATATGTTATCTAAACGATGATACAAGTTATCAATATAACTATTTTGGTGTTTGGATACAGCGACAAAATGCGACGAATTCTTCAATGAATAACAACAACAACAACAACAACAGCTTGAATTGAAAAATACACAAACTTTACGCAAGACTTCAGAGATCATATTAGTGACATATATGGGTTTTCATTCGAATAAAATAAAGATATCAATAATATCAATCTCTACATAGTGTTATCAAAATAGTATCATATTTGTGTAAGAAATCTTGTTGAATTTAGATTTTATAATAAAATTAATAAGTTTAATAAATAATTAATTAATAATCAGTCCAATCCAAAGATTTTATAATAAAATTGGACATAATGAAGAAAATAATTTTAGAAGAATACATCAGTTCTAACATGATTTTCAAGAAAAAAATGTCCATTAATGAATACTCTACCCTCTTCATTATCACCAATTATATACAGATAATATTATTCTATTTTCCTGGTAGTCTATTACATTAGCAATTGACTTGCTGGCATTAATTCAACAATTTGAGGAGAGTTATCTCCCCTGTACCGGTATATTTTAATTGGCCACTGGTGGCGCCACCATGCTGTCATATGAGAACAACAACAACAGCAGAAAAACATGCAGGATAGAGTGCAAAAAGAAAGTTGATTTGTTCATGTTAAGCTGGAACTATTGAGGTTTAAAGAACTGTATTGCAGATGGTGATGAGTGAAGCTACATGTAGTGATGGTAAGTAAGTTATAAATATAATTATAATGTTATAACTTAATTAGCAAAACAATTCTAATTTCTAGTTAAACTCAGAATGTTGTAATGTGGACCCTCTATGAGCTTTAACTATCAACAAGTTTCTCTTCATATACTTGGCGTAGTAAACAATTGATACTCTTCTCAGTAACTACTGCAGCACTTCACCTTATATTTGCAGTCAAAATTAATGACTCATTTAGCCTGGAATTCACAAAGAAATATCCATAACTCGATCTGTCTCAAAATTCCTTTCAGATCTACCCAGGTTCATCAAGGCAGTGTGAATTGCCATTGTTGCATTGTCAGCTGGAAAAGCTCAGGCTTGGGGACCTCATGTGAAGATTGGCCATGCACCCCTGGAGGAAATCCCCCGGAGGGTGAGATATATAGGTTATATCACACCACTGCTTGTGTATTTCCTGTTCATGTCAAACAGTAGGATTTAACTTGCTAGGAAGTTTGGGGGGGGGATGTTAGCTCTCAATAAATCAGTTGACATCCTCACTTGTTGTTTTGAAATGTTTATCGTTTCCTGCTTATATTTCCAGAAGATTTGAGAATATTTCCATACCAAAGTTCTGATGAAATCGCAAAGGAATATTTATTAAAATAAATTGATAACAAATACACTGTTAGCATAACCGATATTTGCTATGATAAAAATGTGACCAGGAAAAGCAGGATAAATTATGATTAGATTTCCTATCACCATAACCATGATAACAGGCTATATTTTAATTGTCTATTTATTGCACTATTCTTGACCAAGGCTAAGGATTGCTGCATAATTCAATTGTACATCTGTACCCACATCTTGAAAATGAGAACATTTCATTCATTCATTTCATTTAAAACGTTTTAAACAATTTTTTTCTCCTCAGATGCAACCAATCGGACATGTTCGAGGTGCACATTTCATCGACTCGGAGCAGACATGTGATCATGGAAATCATGCAGCGTCTATTGTTGAATTACTTCCTCGCCAAAGAGGAAATAGCATCAGGCAATATTACATGACCAATACAACTGGATGACGAACATTGTTAACATCATATTAGTGTACATTCTCAATATTTTTTCCAATTGTGATTGCGTTTTCATTTAGTGTTGATCCATAATTCTGGATTCCACTTCAAAATATTTTGCTTCAAATCCATGAATACTGCTTAAGTATCATAATTTATATTGCTTTATAATACTCATAACATGCATTCAAGAATGTGTATTTTACATTAATAACAAATGACTTGAATGACTTTGGTGCTACTGGACCCAAATAATTTTTATTCAGTGAGCGGCACATGTTTGGTTTTTGCAGAGGGCACACCAATAACAATAACATCACATTTCTATGATATTTCAATGCAAATCATCCTGGTTATCGTCACATTCACTAATATCAGCAATACGCCAGTTGAATGTAGTGTAATATTTTTAAGATTTCTCTAATACTTTTTCGCTAATGTCACAACAATTTTATACCATTCTACCCATTTAAATTATGAGGATAACCTCTGAATAGTTTCAGGATAACTTGACACATTGATAACTTGATAACAATTTCTTTGCTAATTTGATGACTTTTCATTTTTTATAGATTACTGCCAGAAGAAGTTTCCCTGTACCAGCAAGGTGATTTTGGACGCGATGAAATCAAAATTGAATGGGGAGCTAAAAAGTTATAAAAGACACTTGATCTGTTGAGAAAAACATGGATGCCTTGGACTTTGGATGCTACGTGCATGTGCTGGTTGCTATTCCCTATAAATGTTTCTATTTTATATAATAAAATGTATGACATGACAACATAATAATCCCTTGTGTGTATAGCTGTATATACGTTTCTGTTTTGTGTGTATAGCTGTCTATACGTTTCTGTTTTATACAATAAAATGTATGAAATGAATGCATATAATTTGTTATGTTGACTATCTCATTCGACACGAAACGTTTCATCGTAAACCTGCAGTATATTGGACAACCCTGCACAACCATCCAGCATTATTCTATCTGCATTCATTGACACAAATGACAGCCCTGTAGGACAACCCTGTAGGATCCTGTATGACAGTCTTGTAAGATCTTGTAGGATCCTGAAGGACGATCTTGTAAGATCCTGTAGGACAGTCTTGTAGGATCTTGTAAGATCCTGTAGGACAGTCTTGTAAGATCCTGTAGGACAGTCTTGTAGGATCTTGTAAGATCCTGTAGGACAGTCTTGTAAGATCCTGTAGGACAGTCTTGTAAGATCCTGTAGGACAGTCTTGTAGGATCTTGTAAGATCCTGTAGGACAGTCTTACAAGAAAAGTGCCAAAATCTTACAAGACTGTCCTACAAGATCTTACAGGACACTTTCTTGTAAGATCTTACAAGAATTTTTGGTAAGGGCTGACCTGTGAGGTGTGCTTCCCACCCTTGCCAGCGGGCTTAGAAGGGTTGTTAGACCCTTTCTTACCCTTCCCCTTGCCACGGTAGCCTCTTCTTGCTTTCTTGGGCTTCGAAGAGCCGGAGAAAGAATCAGCGGGCTTGGAAACGCTGGCTTTGTGTTTCCCCTTAGCAAGGGTCTGGTGTTGCTTGACCATGGACTCAAGCTCCTGAGAGTCAATATGACCTTCAGCAGCGTAAGCTTTGAGTCCGTCGGAGAACAGCTCTTCATTACCGAGAGGTAAGTTGATGAGGTTCTGCGCATGATTTTTTGAGCCCAGTCGAGACTCAGCCAGGAAGTCTCCGTCGGGCAATCTGCACTCTGGCTATCACCCTAGTCAGAAGGTCCAACCCCGTTGCAGTAGCCAACTGCATACATTGGTAGAATTACAACACATATAAGGGAAGTGGGAAGAGGTGCCGACATACTGACAGAGTCACATGACTTTACAGTATAGTCTTCCGGTCTACCTATTCTAAAGCACATAACAGGAATCTAACGATTCGTGATATGTGTTGTATCTCAGGTACGCTTTTATTGTACCTGTTCATGTGGTAACTTGGATCATATGACCACACGGCCCCTAGCACCGGCATAAGCGGTATTAGATACAAATCTAGAGAGCTATGATGGAAATGCTCTGACAACTCGTATATTGGTAATTGGTGAGCTGTTTCGCTGTGACAACTCGTACACTGGGGATTGGTGAGCTGTATCGTCGTCAGATGAACTCTGGGGTTGCCTGAGGAACCGATAGCGATTCTCCATCGCCAGCCGAGAGCACCACGGGTTTTGGAATCGCTTCCGCTTCCATGGAGTGCAACCGTGACACCGCGTCGTCAGCCGTACGCTGCAGGGCAGCTACGCGCGATACATGTGTCATGTGCAGAAGGTGGCTAAAGGTTCGTAACCCGGCCCGGGCCGAACACTCTGCCGCCTTGAGTTCTTCCTTAACTGACCGACGCAACATATCGTTTGGATGAAGATCCTCCCGATGTTGTCTGCCGGTCAGGAAGAAGGCGGACTGCCGTCCAACCTGCGAAGCCAACTCCATCCGCTTGACTTCAGACGAAGGGCCTCTGAAGAGCTCAATGAACCCGGGTGGAGCCGTACGCAGGGAACGTTTACCCTTTCCCTACGGCCTCACCGAGAGCGCTTCGAAAGCTTGATCCATGAATGGATCTAGCCCTAACGAGGGTAGCTCCATCCGGCGAGCCGGCGGCTGTCCTGTTAGCGATCGCTTAACAGGTTCTTGCCGCTTAGTGTTCTGAGGGACACCGCACACTTCAGCAGCGTACGCTAACGACCTAGTGCAAGAGGACATATGGCCGAGCGTAAGGAGCTGTGGGCCTCCCGGCATCTTCTGTTGAGCGGCAGCCCGCAGAAGAGCCGCATCGATGGTATCATCGATGGCACCCACTTGCTCTTGGTTCAAGTCGCCGTGAGGGACGGAGTCTTCTCCGGACGTTGAACCGACCTCCATATTCGTTTCCTCAAGCAGCCGATGACGGAGCCGGATGAAGATCCTATGTCACCCGTTAGGCGTGACCAAGAGGATTGGATATGGTCTCCGTCCAACGGGTAACCGTCATGGCTGAGGCCGGATGTTCCGGAGTTATGATCACGAGCACGGGCTAGCAACCCAGCATCGGAGTGATCACGGCCACCGTACCACGCCACAACACGGATCGGAGGGTCCGCGTCGGCCGGAGATTGCTCGACCTCAATCTCAGCTCTAGGCTGTTGGACTTGGCCGTCCCGTCGAGCGCAGTTGTGTCCCCATTCACACCATCTCCCGTCGGACCCCGAGAAGGGTCGGACGGTGTCTCACTACTGACTAGAGTCGTAGGAGCACTTGATGGCTTGGATTGGACTACAAGAGTCTCAAACGGGCCGCGCGAAGTCTTGGCTCGCACCTTCGACTTGCGCGACCTGCGTTTCTTGGTCGAAGAATTAGCAGGTGGCTTTCCCAACGCGGCGCTCCCTATCCACGAACACCGGTGTGCCAGTTTCGCTACCAATCGTCACGCCCTGGGACAGGCCCAGAGCACGATAAAGCTCAGTAAAACGTGCATCCAGTTCTGATTCGGGTATAAACCTTCCTACAGGTTGGGATACCGCAGGAAGACCCGAACCGGAAGTACCCTGGTTCACGGTCGGTAGTGCCGCCACGGACCGGGAACGCACTAACAGCCAAGGCTGAAAGACGTCCTCAGGCCAGGCATAGCACACCTCGCACCTATTCCCTTCCGTGCACTTCGAGCATTTCGAGCACTGATGCCCAATGGTACCTTTGACCGAACATTGATGACATTTTGACCAACCGGATGTGGACGCTTTTCCAGATGTATCCGAGTCAGACATAATTCTGAAAAATATAGATATGATTAAATTAGTGCCAATAAATGACATCGTACAGAGCTTATAACTACCCACAGTGCCAGCTCTGGGCTTATAGAACGATGCCGCACAGGTGTAGTCCTCTCATAGTGTACTACGGACCTCATGTATAATAATACCGCCACAACATCATAGATGCCACTATGTGTACAGAAACGAGCTCAATCAAAGAAAGTCTCAGTTTCTTGGTATTATAACAAGTGATGGACCCCGTCGTAACTGTCCATTCGTAAAAATCAGCGTACAACACCCTAATTCGCAGACAATGAATAGTGATTGATTGTAAAGGTATCAGTATAGCCCCACTTCTACTGTAATACCTTTGCAGCACCACATGTTGAACTACTATACATGTGCAAACGTATAGTTGATAAATACGGTACACCATATACATCAACTGTATATAGTATTGGAGCGAAAGAATGTTTGGAACGTGAAACATTCTAGACAGTATTTTATTTCCATAACATGCCATAAAAATACTTCGCATCGTTCTACTAAAATACAGACAACAATGTGCTATTGTGATATATACACCGTTCTTTGAAACGTAAACCCAAAGTGCGAATATAAAGTACAGAGCTCAAGCTATTAGAATAGCTGTCTACATGTACATGCATTGTCTTGCCAAGGTATACCCAACTACCTATAGAAATTCGCACAAAGAATTCACAGTAACAAAGAGGTTACGTAACTTCTCCAGCATAGAACTCTATGACTCCGACGCACTAAATCGAGAGAGGTGTGCTGCCGGTCAAAATGAATGCCTAGCAACATGTCAACAAGATTCCATTACCAGATCAGTAAAGCACAACGTAACCTATGATCGTAAAAGCCAATTCCGAGTCGTGCCATAGCTTGTCGTGCCAGCCTTGTCGTGCCAGACATTTAACACATTGATCACAATGGTATACGATTTACAATAAAACAACGTATATATTATTCTCAATTGCAGAGCAGAATAATCCCATAGTGAAGCATAGACCCGATATGCTGTTTACAGAATGGCGAGCGCCAAAACTGAGCGATCCAAATACACTGAGGATTTCTACTGTACATATTTTACAATATACAAAGAAATGCGGTAAGGAATTCGGCATAATGAGAAAATACATAAATGTAAAAACTCACGTACCAATACGGGAGGCTTGAGAGCACGAGCATGTATATGAATTTCCTTAGTTGAGGAGCACAGAAATTTCACGTGTGGGTTTGATCGTGCTAGAAATCAAACTGAGGTCTTAAGTTTTTGGCGGGAACTTAGAACGGTCAAGGTCGCCGGAGTTAATGGAGGCCCTGGAGGGGGGGGGGGGTGTCCGTTTTTCTGGCAATTTGGTATAAGAGGTTTAGAATCACCCCAACATCATTGCATAATATTAAGTATTATGCACAAGGTAAGTATAAGGTGTCTTGATATAAAATGACCACTTTACTTACTACACCCAACTGCGCATGCGCAGATTGACGCGACTTGCAATAAAAACCACGCCATTCTGACTCTACCCTACAAAAGCTTCACTTTGACACCTCCCACGACCCATTTGGACCAATAGTGGTCCATCTCTACCCCAAACACACCCCCACGCACCCCCAAAATGCCTGCTTTCTATACTACGACCAGACTGCGCATGCGCAGAATATTGAAAACGGACGATGCATTACTCTAGTCGGGTGCTCCTCCACGAGCTTCAAAATAAGACCTCATACGACACCATCGGACCACTAGGGGCGCACCTAGACCCCAAAACGTCTACCAAGCTCTATTTACCACTACGCATGCGAAGTGACTTTTTCAAAAAAATTCACCGCTTACCTTCGGGACCCTGCCCATCGTGTTCTACGTGGTGAGACGTGAAAACAAGACCGAACAACCCATACCGCAATGAACATGTGTGAATTGCCCAGGATGGACCTATCCACTGAGCTAGTATGGGCCTATGGGCCTATCCTGTGAAGACCTCTGTGAACTTTTCGAAAAATTTCATCGCTTAGCTTCGGGGCCCCTCCCATCGTGTTCTACGTGGTGAGACGTGAAAAACAAGACCAAACAACCCATACCGCAATGAACATGTGTGAATTGCCTAGTATGGACCTATCCACTGAGCCAGTACGGGCCTATGGGCCTATCCAGACCTCCGAGGACTTTTCGAAAAATTTCACCGCTTAACTTTGAAACCCCTCCCATCGTGTTCTGCGCGATGAGACGAGAAAAACAAGACCAAACAACCCATACCGCAATGAACACGTGTGAATTACCCAGTATGGACCTATCCACTGAGCCAGTATGTGCCTATCCAGACCTCCGTGAACTTTTCGAAAAATTTCACCGCTTAAATTCGAGACCCCTCTCATCGTGTACTACGTGGTGAGACGAGAAAAACAAGACCAAACAACCCATACCGCAATGAACATGTGTGAATTGCCCAGTATGGATCTATCCACTGAGCCAGTATGGGCCTATCCAGACCTCCGTGAACTTTTCGAAAAATTTCACCGCTTAACTTCGAGACCCTTGCCATCGTGCTTTACGTGGTGAGACGAAGAAAGCAAGACCCCACAACCCATAGTAAAATCCACAACAAAAAAACAAATGATCACCCCCATACCCCATACAGGCATTTTCCCGTATAGATGCAAATGTGCGAATCATTCCCCTATTGTAGGGGTAAAGTTCGTGTTCCACATTTTATATTTTCGGGGACAAATCCTAATTTTACATACACCCACTCCCCCACCCATGACTTGATAGGCAGGCCCCGATAAGCCAGGGACCGATATTACCCGTTTTTGGACATGGTTGATAGGGGTTTTCTCTATTGTAGGTGTAAAATCCGTGTTCCGCTTTTTATATTTTCGGGGACAAATCCTCAATTTGCATGCACCCACCCATGAGGCCTCGATAAGCCGGGGGGACCGATATTGGCCCTTTTGGACATGGTTGATAGGGGTTTTCCCCTATTGTTGGGGTAAACTCCGTGTTCCGCTTTTTATATTTTTTTCAGGAGGAATTTTTACATGCAACCACCCATGACTTGATTGCTCTGAAGGAGCGCTTCACTTTGACACCTCACTCGACCCAACAATCGGTCCACTAGGGGTCCCTCTCGCTCCCAAAATGTCCCGAAGATTGCCGGAGAATTTCCCCCGGCTCCCTGCATATTTGGGACTACTTTCTGTCCGCGAAGGCTTTTCCCGCGACCGCATCACCGCCAGACCGCATCACCGTGGAGGTATTCGAGGTCAAAAGTCATGTGACCTTGCCTTCCCAGACGAGGTCAAAATACTCGCTTCTGATTGGCTGTCAAAGCAAAAATTGGAACTCTTCTGTGTTCAAATGTAGTTTTTCTCTCCAATGACCTCTGTGACCGCCACGTGACCTCCTCAGGTCAAAGGTCAAGTTGGTCTTAAATGATCTTTATATACTACTCCGTTTTATTTAGTTAAATGTTAAATATTACATATACACATCAGTTTTCCATAAGTCAAATTGTTGAAGTTTTTCCTGTCCAGCTTCCCAGCCTCACGCTGTATCTCCTGAAGTGAGCCCCGCTGGACCTCTTTAACCCCCCCCCCGGACATTTCCGACCATTTCCTTATATTTCATATACTGCATTCTTCAATAAAGGATCTCTCTATACATAGGATGAAGAATGTCACCTGGGATAATGTCTTACACGAGGAAAGAAATGTTAACGTAGCTCTGGATAACTTCCTGACAAATTTTGATTCCGCATATAACGAATGCTTATTTGAACCGTCGTCTCATCGCATCATTAGACCTTGGATATCATATGGCACTCTTACTTCTATTCATGAAAATTATCGAAAATACCTTGCAAACAGGGACGAAAATTCTCATAAACTGTACACAACCTATAGGAATAAATTGAACAAATTTATACGTTATGCCAAAAAAAAGTTTATTTCGAACAGAAATTTAATAAGTGTAATCAAGATATCAAAGGAACATGGAAAATCCTCAATCAACTCATGAATCGTTAAAAAAAGACAAATCAATATCTCCATCTTTTATTATCGATGGGAATGAAACTTCGGATGCTAAGACCATTGTTGATAAATTCAACAAATATTTCAGTACTGTTGCCTGTATCTTGGATTCCAACATCCCTCAAGTTCAACCAGCTTACAGTGAATTTCTTGGCCCTTCTATTGTCGAAAACTTTGGATTTATCTCAACTCTTGCTGATATCTGCAGTCTCATTTTGAATTTGAAGTCTGCATCGCCCGGCCTGGATGGCCTTCCTATGTCTTTTATCACCTATTTTCAAATCTGGTGAACAAGCCCTCTTTTCAAACTATAGACCAATATCCGTCTTGACGGCTCTCAGTAAAATACTAGAAAAGCTTGCAGTAAATATGATGACCAAATTTCTTGAAGCGAACAACGTAATTTCAGATAATCTGTACGGATTTTGATCAAACCACTCAACTGCTCATGCGGCAATTTCTTTGTATGATAAATTGGTTGCAGCAAAGGACGCGAAACAATTTAGTGCCATAATCTTTCTGGATCTATCAAAAGCCTTTGATACGGTCAACCACGATATCCACCATTATGGTTTTCGGGACACGGCCAATAATTGGCCCAGGAGTTATCTATCTAATAGAGTACAGCGTGTCTCCTACAATAATATACTTTCATCTCCCATGAATATCACATGTCTAGTACCACAAGGTTCGATTCTGGACCCCCTCCTCTTTCTGATTTACATTTATGACATAAATAATGCTACAGACCTCCTTCGCATCATGCTCTTTGCCGACGACAGAAGTGTTGTATATTCCTCTGTAAATCTTGACCATGTCATTAGAATCATGTCCCAAGAACTAGATAAACTCCACATATGGTTTTTCGGCAAACCGACTATCTTTGAACGTCAAAAAACCAAACTCATGATTATCAAGCCTAACAAACAACATCTGCAGCAGCCGCCACAATTAGTTATAGCCGGTGAATCGATTGTTTCAAGTTCGTCGGAGTAGTTTTTAAAAGCAAGTTAAATTGGACAAACCATATCGACTATATTTGTAAACAAGAGCCCGAGGGGCTTCAATATACGCCCGTATATCTGGAATTACACTTGTCCAAATTGCAAGGTTGTTTATTAGCTTCGATTCCAATTGGTGGCTAGCAATCCAGCAGTCTATGATTTTGTGCTTCTGAGAATGTAACATATATCACATCTTATATTGAATGATAAATTAAAATGGGCTTAACTCTTGGTAACTAGTTGACCTCAAAAACAAGAGCCGAGAGCTCACATATCCCACACTGAAGTCAACAATAGTCAAACACAAGAAAATAGTAGTTTTCCTGCAAATGGATTCCTTACGTGCGAGAGAATTTTTCATGAAGGAAGAGGAAAGTGATGAAGTAAACCTTTGTTCTTGAGTTAATAAACAGGTATGAAGTTCATAAAGGACCCCTCTCCCCATTAAATTAGTAAATGTATGTTTTTTATTTCACAACAGTTTAACTAAATGTAGCGGTTTCAAACATGGGAGAGAACTCCACAGAACAAATGCCATATACATGTAGGGGAAAGAACTCTGAATATTCTAACCTAACACATATTGTCAGCAAAGCTTGATTCAGTTTTGGGGGAATGTTACCTTGACCTTTGACAAATTGATCTCAAAATGTATGGCTCCTCTTTGCCATGCGAGTAAGGCATACTCAAAGTTTGGTACCAATCCACACCGTGAAACTAGAGATATCGCATGGACAACAAATATTAATGGATGAATGTACAGAACGCAACATCGCATTACATGATCATTGTATCAATGGACACAAAACATCATGATTTTCATGAATTTCATGATTTTGGGGGTCACAGTGTCCTTGACATTCGGCCTTGACCTACATTTTGGTACGTAACACATCATGTCCCTCTAATGTATCTACTGACACAATAAAAGAGTAATTTTTAAAGAGTTCTTGATTCTGGGGTCACAGTGACATTGACCTTGACCTAAATTCTGGTACATGACAAACCCTCTCCCCGTAATTCCTCAATGGACACAAAAAATCATGATTTTTAACAATTTCGGGATCACAGTGACCTTGACCTTTGACCTTGACCTACATTTTGGTATGTGACACATCGTGTCTACCTAATGTATCTACTGACACAAAAAAATGTTATTTTTAATAATTTCCTGATTTTGGGGTCACAGTGACCTTTGAACTTGACCTAATTTTTGGTATGCGGCACTTCATTTCCCTCTATTGAAACCACTCACAAAAAATTAGCAATTTTTAATGATTTCCTGATTTTTAGGTCACACTGACCTTTGACCTTGATTCTGGGTCACAGTGACCTTGATTATTGACCTGGATCTAAATTTTGGTACATGACAAAACCGCTCCCCGTAATTTCTCAATGGACTCAAAAAATCATGATTTTTTAACAATTTCACAATTTTGGGGTCACAGTGACCTTGACCTTTGACCTTGACCTACATTTTGGTATGTGACAAATAGTGTCCTCCTAATGTACCTACTGACACAAAAAAGTTATTTTTAATAATTTTCTGATTTTGGGGTCACAATGACCTTTGACCCTCGACCTTGACCTAATTGTGACATCATTTCCGCCTACTGAATCCACTCACAAAAAAATATTTTTTTTAATGATTTCCTGATTTTTCGGTCACACTGACCTTTGACCTCTGACCTCGACCTACATTCGTTCCCCCCTAGGGCATCCACTCACGAAAAATTAGAACTGTAGATGGAAAACTCAATGATCAATGATTTCCCGATTATAGGCAACAGTGACCTTTGACCTCAGACATCGACCTCAATTTTGGTACGCGACACATCGTCTCCACCTAGCGTATCCACTCACGACAAATGGCAACTGTGGATAGAGAACGTTCACAGATATAGACCGGACACGAACACTTCAGTGATTTCCTGTTTTTCAGGCCAGTGACCTTTGACCTCTGACCTGGACCTTCACTTTGGTACGCGACTCCTCATCTCCCCGTAAGGTATCCACTCACCAAAATTTGGAACTGTGGATAGAAAACTGTCTCAGATATAGACCGGACACGAGGGACGGACAGACAGACAGAAACCGCCTTCACATAATACGTCCGCCTTTTGGCGGGCGTATAAAAAGTAGCCCGAAATACAGGAATCATTAACCACATAAAAAACTCCGTAAACAAGAGAACACTCCTTATTCTGTACTACTCCATGATCTTTACGTATCTATCGTATTGCAACATCCTTTAGGGGAACACTTATACTACTCACCTGAACCCTTTAATATTGCTTCAAAAGCGTATTGTCCGTATCATCACCTTCTCGAATAAACGCGACCATACTCAACCTTTATTTTCAGATCTCAAAATCCTGCCAGTTATAAGCCTGAACTTATATAGCTGCTTAAATCTGGTTCATAAGTTCCTATATCATTTTGAGTTTATTCCTGCTCAGTTTCATGTTCACTTTACAAAGTTGTCTGCAGTCCATCATTATCCTACAAGAAATCGCGAGGTAAACTTCTACAGACCCTTTTATGTACCTAATTTTTCCTATTATACAGTCAGAGTCATGGGACCTCGGGAATGGAATAAGCTCCCCTCAAGACTTAAAAACATAAAATCCTCCTCATTGTTTAAATCAAATCTCAAAGCTTTTTTACTTGAAAATTAATCTATTTTCACAACTTTGCCTTTTTTGATTATTCCATTGCTTGATTATTCTTAGCAGGGCCACGATGTAAACTAGCTTTGTGCTAATTGTGTATATCCTGGGTAAATAAAGGATCTGTCTATCTATCTATCTATCTATTAAATATTCCACTGTCACCAGTTGTCGTTTAGCACTGTGACCAGAGCTATTTCTTATGGGATAGAACAAGCCCTTTGGGCTTTATTCCCGCCATAATGTAACCTTCAATGAAGATATGTACTTATTATTTTTTTCTTTAATTGGTGAATAAAATTTCATTCATTCATTCAAATATATTCCAGCAGCTCACATCATACTAAGTCATATTTTTCAGTCCTGATTTTTACACACAGCCAAGGGGCATAACGGAGGCCAGACAAAATTTACTCCAGGACCCCAATGACTGTGTAGACAAACCCAGCCAACAATCAGTATATGCTCATTTGTAGCACGGACAATACTGATCTGCAGGATAGTATTATAGATTTTATGGACTTCTGATATTAGCTATTAGTAAGGCAAGAAGAATTATGATGTAGTAGCTGGACCACTGATGATCTACCCCATTATGAAATTAGATCGTGGTCATTGCTACGAAACTGGAACCTTAGCACATGCAACATTTCAAGTCACAAGAAGAAAAAAAACATGAGGCACCAGAGGTGCTACAACTCCTCAGTCTCTTAACATTCTAGACTAAGATGTTTTTATGGGTGTAGAAGTTTGGATGCATAGCAGAGAGTTATGGCATGCGAAATTCGCAACAACATTAAAAAACACAGAAAGGAAGCAATCTGCTCAATTGTATCCCCGCCCCCCTCCTTCCGCTTTAATCTGACACTGCCCCGCCATTGTTCTGTTCTGTATTGGTCTGTGGAGGCCTAATTTAGATAATTATAAAACTTCTGTTTCAGTCACTTTTTTCGGCACAGAATCACTTTCCACATCGCCTCTGACGAGATTTAACAAGATCGAAACCGGTCAGGCTATTCATAGTGTGGTATCTCTACAGCTCCTGTTTATTGTGTCTCCCACTACACGTATATCCTACTTCCTCCGTTACAATTTCGGGAAGCTGTGATATGGCCAACAAGAACATTGACACTGCCGCCCCTGAAATCCATTTGTCCAACCTCCACCTCTTCTCCGACGGAGACATCACATCGTGCCCATCCACCACATCCATCACCAGTGGTTGAGGTCCATGAGCCATCTAGCAAAAACCGCCGATCTACAGGAAACTGCGCAACGCAGTAGTGAAAAGGGCCAGACACGAGTGCCAACAGGACTCACTCACCCGCTGCATCGACAAACGATGCCCTCCCCCATCGCTTCTCCTGAAATGCTCACCACAAATCGGCCTCCAACACGAGGCTTTTATGAGACGGTGGCAGAACACTTTGGACAACGCCAGTCTCCAACTTTGTACTCTCCTCAGGGACCACCTGGGCACTATCCTTCAAGCCCTGGACTTAAGACATCCAGGAGATCAAACTGGACTTCAACACTCAAGTCACCAACCCAGCACACAGACTACTAGAGGCCCAATAAATCATTGAGGTCGTCCGCTCCGACCCCGATGATCGGCCCACTAGTGATCCTCTCCGACACTCCAGAGAGGTTTACTGGATGAATCAGTTACATACAAAAGTACCCACCGGCATCAACGAGAGAGATTGAGTCCAGTCTCGTATCTCCCCTCACTTACTTTTTTCAGCATGCCTCGCATAATACATATTCCAAGTATCGACCAACAAGTAATAATACAATGTTTTGATGCAAGATGGTCGCCGGGGCTTTCGCCAAATCCAACGAGATCCTGAAGGATCTTGGCGCCCACCATTGTCCGATAATTGTAAGCTAATGACAATTTGGCATGAGCTATGAAACATACGTACCTAAGATTTAAAAATTAAGAACGAATGCTAATTCTGTTCTGCTTACTGGGCTAGTCAGAGATATCTCTTTTAAGATACCATGCTCTAAAATAGTAAGATGGTACCGGTACAGAACTTGATACTGAAGGAATCCGGTCCCTGCAGTAATGTTGAAACATTGGAAGTGTCTGAATCCTGATTATCTCTGTTGGATCGAAACACGCAGTACCGGTAGTCTACAGTTGTCGAGTTGTGACGTTGCGTCACGAGTGACATCCCTTCGTGTAGCCGACCCGTCGCAGACGAAACGGTAGGGCAGTTCACTTGCAACGGCATGGACTAAAGTAAACTGATTTAAAATTTGAAAAACTAGGGCATAGTCTGAGGGATGCACACATTTGATCAAAATGATCAGTAAGGCTGCTTACAAGATACCCCCCGTAAGGGCATAGATACATGGGGGTGGTTAACGTTTCACGAGTAAGCTGAATGGGATTGTGGCAGTGGAAATCATCAGTAAGCATGCTTACAAGATACCCCCCGGATGCACATTTGATAGAAATTGACGAGTATTTGTAGAGGAATATAAGTATCCATGTTATGAGTGGCGGCACAGTATGTAACTAGTTGACAATGAGACCTCGCTCGGTTGGAGTGCGGTTAACGGATTGTCTATGCATGTATCGTGACGATACTCAGACGAGTTTAATGGATTGTTCAGAAAATTGATGTTAATAATGATTGTTGAGAATGGGGTTATGCAGGCATATTGTGTTTTACCTAACTGTTGTTACCACTAGAACCGTGTAGACTTGAAATGGGCTGTTGCAACAGATAGGCGAATTACTGTCATCTGGATAACCACATTGACGAGGAAAAGGAAGTAAATGGGAAGTGAAATATTAAACTTACTACCTGTAGACGCATATGCAACATCCTGAGCTAGGTCTCATGGTATGGCAGCTACATACAAAATTTGAGAAGAATCTAATCCGCCGTTGTCAAGTTATGCTCCAGAAATGGAATGTTACGGACCAACTGAGAAAATTCTGCCCATAGGTGGCGCCACCTGTAGACGCACATGCGCCAAACGCAATCCCAAGCAAGGTCTCATGGTAAGGTAGCTACATACCAAATCTGAGAGGAATCCAATTAGCTGTTGTCAAGTTATGCTCCGGAAACGAAATGTTACGGACCGACAAGAAAAAGTTTTGACCCTAGGTGGCGCCACCTGTAGATGCACATGCGCCAAACGCAATCCCAAGCGAGGTCTCATGGTAAGGTAGCTACATACCAAATTTGAGAGGAATCCAAGTAGCGGTTGTCAAGTTATGCTCCGGAAACGAAATGTTACGAACTGACTTGAGAAACTTTTGACCCTAGGTGGCGCCACCTGTAGACGCACATGCGCCAAACGCAATCCCAAGCGAGGTCTCATGGTATGGCAGCTGCATACCAAATTTGAGAGGAATCTAAGTAGCGGTTGTCAAGTTATGCTCCGGAAACGAAATGTTACGGAATGACCCTAGGTGGCGCCAACTGTAGACGCACATGCGCCAAACGCAATCCCAAGCAAGGTCTCATGGTATGGTAGCTGCATACCAAATTTGAGAGGAATCCAACTGGCGGTTGTCAAGTTATGCTCCGGAAACGAAATGTTACGGACGGATGTACAGACGGACGGACGTACGGAGGGACATACGGACGGACGGACGGACAAGCTGAAACCAGTATACGCCCCCTACACTACGTGTCGGGGGGTATAAATACATTTTAATTCGGAATCATCTGAACTCCTTGATATAGGAGGTGAAGGTATGTATATTCTCTATACTCAATATATAGAATATGCCCCACCGTTTGATCCGCCGACTCTTGTGATGCAACGTCACAACTCGGGAATACCTTATTAATTTGAAGCGGAACTTGGATTTTCGAATCGGACAAGAAAAGGCACCTTGCACGACTAGACACCAAGGGGAACCTGTATACAAAATTTGAGAAAGATCCATGAAGTAGTTCCTGAGAAATCGCGATAACAATGTTTCATGGGGAAATCCAAGATGGCCGCCTTGTGGCCATATTGGATTTTCGAATCGGACCAGAAAAGGTATCTTGCACAACTAGACCCCAAGGGGAACCTGTGTACCAAATTTGAGAAAGATCCAACAAGTAGTTCCCGAGAAATCGCGATAATAAGGTTTAATGGGGAAATCCAAGATGGCTGCCTGGTGGCCATATTGAATTTTCGAATCGGACCAGAAAAGGTATCTTGCACAACTAGACCCCAATGGGAACCTGTGTACCGAATTTGGGAAAGATCCATGCAGTAGTTCCTGAGAAATCGCGATAACAAGAATTGTTTACGGACGGACGACGGACCACGGACGAAAAGCGATTTGAACAGCCCACCATCTGGTGATGGTGGGCTAAAAATAGGTCAAGGTCAGTCAACTGGGATAGGCTTCTAGTCAATCACGAGTTACATATATAATATGAATTTGGAGACCCTAGCTTTAATCCTTCAAAAAAATATAGCAAATACTAGAATTTGACCTTGATAAAATAGGCTAAGGTCAGTCATTTTTAATAGGCTTCTGACCCTTCACCCGATACATATATGATATGAATTCACAATGCCTGGCTATAATTCCTTTTGAGATATCGTGTTCACAAGAAAGATGAACAGACAGACAGACAGATGGACAGACAGACGACGCCGACAATACACTTCGAGCAAAGATAACAATTGTAAAAAATAATTAATGACTGGTTAGACCTGAAAGTCTCAAAGGCACAAGTAAAAAATACAAGCTGAGTAGCTAGCAGGTCCTCCGCCAAGTAGCCTAGGCTGTTTGAGAGCGTACAGCATATACGCTTCCAATATCTCCTTATAAATATAACATGGAAAGTGGATATGTGTATGTGGAAAGAGACGTTTATCTGTAATTGTTGAGACAATTTGAGGTTTGGGAAGCAGTAATGGGTAGTGTAACACTGGAATGTAAGTCTGTAGTTGTATATGGATTTGTGGATGGTGAGGTTCATAAATCGATGGGTGGAATAGATCAAGATATCGTGTTCACAACACAGATGGGTACAATATAGGCAAGTGAAATCCAAGATGGTCAATGGCAGCCATCTTGGATTACATACTACCTCAATGAAAATCAATACCAATGGCCGTCTGATGTGAAGCACCTGTGACGTTCGAGCGGTCAGAAAACGTCTGTCTTTGCGGTGTACACGAGACTTGAGGCGGCCTGGTCTCAGGCCCCTGTGGCAAATTGTCAGGCTGATGTGAACGCAGTCTCGTATGACTGAAATTGGCCAACGAGGAAGGTCCGATTCAACCTGTCACCTTGTCTGGATCGAGGAGGTAGGATGGGAGGGACCTGTAGAAACAACCAAGGCAATAATAAAGTAATAATATTGTATTCTGCTATGTACACAGCTCTGTACGCGCACAATATCTGTAATAAAGATCCCTACTCTAGAGGTAGTTATCGTTAAGTGTTATCTTTATCTTAAGAGAAAGACGAATAATATACAATATATACATGAGACCCTATCTATGACGCGTCACGGCCCAGTCTCGTCCAGACTGGCTCTCGTCGTGGTATGGTACGGCACGGCGTCTCTGGTTCCTCTCCGGTCGTAGGCGTAGCCCCGGACTGTATGGAACGTCTACCGTGTCTAAGGTTACACGGCCCAGTTCATCTAAGCGTTATTAATCGTCTCTGGAATCCTCTCCGTATCACTGCTTCTAGCAGTAGCCCTTCGGCGGCGTCGGCCCGTACGGCACACAACAGCGTCTTCGGCGGTAGTCCCTTTCGGCCCGGCAGACCTCACGTCTCCGGCGGCCCGTCTTGGCTCGGCTGACTTCACGCCTCCGGCGGCCAGACTTCGGCGGCGACCCCTTTTGGCTCGGCAGACTTCACGTCTTCAGCGGCCCGACTACGGCGACCCGTCTTCGGCTCGGCAGACCTCACGTCTGCGGCGGCCCGACTTCGGAGACCCGTCTCCGGCAACGGCCTCTCACGGCGTGGACCCAAGGGCGAGTTAATAGGCTCAGACTATCTGCATATATATATGTGGTAATAATGCCCTGGTCTCGGGAGTGTATTATTACCTTACAGTGTAATGTCAATTAATATCAATGATTTGTAATAGAATTCAAAGACTTGCGGCAAAGCATAATTCTAGCCCTGTGGCAGTGTAAATATGTACAGTGGATGTAAGCTTTGTGTTATCAGTTATCCCTAGCCGAGGCCTGTGGATAACTAGTGTAGGTGAGTGTGGTTAGATCTATTCCGTCCCTAAGGCCGACGATCTTGTATGTGAGTATATGTAATCATGTAAAATGATATTTGTGTGATGGGCTGCAGTGTGGGATATTTGGGGCTCTGTATTCCCCGTTGATGGACATCTCGTCTTCAGATACTGTGCGTGTTAGTATCTTATCCTCGTCTGACGGTTCGTCTCGTCATCATATACTGTGCGTGTTAGTATCTATTATCCCCAAGCTATGGCTCAGCTATCGGCTTTCCAACCCTTCGGCGGATGGTTCGGCGCTGTTTCGGCAGTCAATTCGGCACTTTCGGCACATTCGGCGCATTTGCGGCGATCCTGTCTCTGTGCTCTCCCGCACGATGTTTACCCGCCGATTGTCTGAGACAGAATGCCGAACGTCCATTCTCTGCGTCTTATATAGGCTCTGGCTCCCAGAATCCATTGCGGGCCTAAACATGGCAGCCCCCATAAAGCGAAAGTATAGACTCAGGCGGTGTTGGATTTCGTGTCAGATCAGCAGAGTTCGACTTCTCTCGCCCGGTTTCGATGCAAGATGCGTGTCAGGGATATTTACACGTCCCTCGCTGAAAGTTTCAGCGCACAGTTAATACAGGTAAGTCGAATATCCACCATTGTCGGTCCATTCACAATGCTATTTAGAATGTCAGCGTAGAACGAAAATGACATTCTCCAGGTCACGGGCATTTTCGTCACACTATCCGCGCCTTCGAAAACACGACGCCCTCGTCGTGGAGCTCGGCTCAGCTACCAATCATGGGTGCATAGAATTAACACGCAGTCTTTCCTCCGAAAGTGTAGATAGTCCACAGTATAATAACAAAGGCTTCAATACGGTAGAATTACATCAGACGTTCTTCCCAGCGGTCTGCTGGGTCGTCACTGAAGGAGGAGACATCAGGTCCCTGCTTCACGGCACTGACCAAACACAGCCGAATTACATTAATCCCGATAACGCGCGGGGCGTCTAATCACTCGACCTCGGGTCGTCCGCCGCGGTTCTGTCTCGGCCTCGGCCGGGGGTAAAGCTTCCATCTCGAGATCCAATGGTGATGCCGACTGCAAATCAACCTCGAAATCGGCAAATCTCCGTGGTCGCCGTATCTCACGCCCGCCCCGGGTCAATCGAGGTCGCCGGTCAACAGTCGGCGTTCTGACGACAGTCGATGGTTCCATGGGGTAAGGAAAGATAGCCCCATGTCCGACGCTATCATCTGATTCTACATCTCCATCGTCGCCAGACGTTTCTTCTGACTCACTGGTGGACATCTCACGAGCATAGAAAGGCTTCAGCTTGTCATGGTGAACAACCCGGAGACCTCCGTCCGCATCTGCAATGCGGTAGATCACGTCCGTGAGAGCTTCCTTTATCACGTATGGTCCTGCCCAGCAGTCTCGTAGTTTCTGATTCTCTCCACGTCTTGGAGCAGAAATGTACAGGTAAACCTGATCTCCAGGTTTATACTTTTGCGGAAAGGCCTTGCTATCATATACCCTCTTCTGGCGCCGCAGGCTCTTCCCAGTCACTTCCCGGGCGTTGCGATGAATCTCGTCCATCTCGTCCCGTAGTTCTCCTACCCACTCTGTAGGTTCAACTTGCTGACGTGGAGGAGCTCCCAGTACCAAGTGAGACGGCAGAGAGACTTCTCTCCCGAACATCATCATATTCGGCGAGAACCCTGTCGTCTCATGGGATGTAGCACGATAGGACATCACTACAAGCGGTATATGCAAGTCACAGTCGCTTGGATGACGGTCAACACTGGCATGTAGCATTTGGGCTAATGTTCTGTTGAACCGCTCAATCATGCCATTCGATTGGGGGTGGTATGGCGTTGTCCTTGTCTTCCTCATCCCCAAAATTCGGCACATCCCTTTGAAGACACGGCTCTCAAACTGGCGGCCTTGGTCCGAATGGATCGCCATTGGAACACCGAACTTGGCCACATAGTGTTCCACCACAGCCTGTGCAACAGTAGGTGCTTCTTGATTGGGCATGGCAACGGCTTCGACCCAGCGAGTAAAATAGTCTCCGATGACCGCAATATACTGGTTTCCACTGCCCGTCTCTGGCATTGGGCCAAGAATGTCAACTGCGATCCTCTCTCCCGGACAACCAGTCATCTGTCCACTGTGTGGTCCTCGCCGTTTGCGTCCAGCCTGCTTTCTTCTGTTACATACATCGCAGCTTCGGCACCATTGGCGTATGTCCGTCTGCAGGCCAGGCCAGGTATAGGCCTGCCTCACCTTCGCTAAAGTCTTCTTTACTCCGAGATGTCCACCGGTGGGACCGTCGTGGCACTCTCTTAACACTTTACGGCGCAAGGAACGAGGTACAACCAGCAGTCGTCGCTTGACATTACCACGGTCATCCACCCAACGTATAACCAGCAGCGAATCGCAAATCTCCAACATATCGAAGGCACCCCACAGGCTCTTCGTGACGAGTCGGTACGGACTGACGTCTTCTCGGTTTGGTCGGCTACCTTGCCGCACCCAGTCGAGAACAGGTTGTAGGTCGGGATCTTCGGCCTGGGCTCGGCCGAACCCTTCGGTTGGCGACACCATCTCGATCACACGGGCGGCTGCCTGAACGTCATCGCTGCTTGATCGACCACACTGTTTGCATGGGATACGACTCAGTGCGTCGGCGTTACCATGTTTCCGACCCGGACGATGCTCGATGTTGAAATCGTAGACGCCAAGGGCCTGAATCCAACGGGCCAGCTGTCCCTCCGGTTCCTTGAACCGCATGAGCCATCTCAGCGAGCTGTGATCGGTGCGAAGCAGGAACTTCCGCCCAAACAGGTAGTGTCGAAAGCATTTGACGAAATGCACAACAGCAAGTAGTTCTCTTCTCGTCACACAGTAGGCTCGTTCGGCCTTCGACAACACACGACTGGCGTATGCCACGACCTTCTCTTCTCCATCGATCACCTGCGACAAAACGGCCCCGATGCCATAGTTACTCGCGTCCGTGTCCAAAATGAAAGGGAGCTTAAAGTCTGGCATAGCAAGCAAAGGCGCGGTTGCCAGCTTGTCTTTCAGGGTGTCGAAGGCTTGCTGCGCTGTGTTGTCCTATATGAAGACTGTCTTCTTTTCAGTTAACGTATGCAGCGGCGCTGCAATGGTGGCAAAATCCCGGATGAAACGTCGATAGTAGCTGCAGAGACCCAGGAAGCTCCGAACCTCGGTCTGCGAAACGGGTGGAGGCCAGTCTCGTACAGCACGGATCTTCTGTGGGTCAGTTCCAATCCCATTCTGTGATACTACGAGGTCCAGATAAAGGACTTGTCGTGCCCCTATGACGCACTTGGACGGCTTGAGCTTAAGACCATGCTGTTTTAACCTCTCGAAGACCCCATCAAGATGCTGAATCATCTCGTCAACGTCCGTCCAAAAACAATGATTTCGTCAAGGTAGACGAGACACGTATCATAATGGAGTCCTGCTAGGATGGCTTCCATTAGCCGCTCAAAGGTCCCGGGCGCATTGCACAGCCCGATCGGCATAACTCGGAACTAGTACAGACCTTTCCTGGTTGCAAAGGCTGTCTTGCATCTATCTTCGGGGGACACTTCGACTTGCCAGTACCCTGACATTAAGTCAAGGGTACTCCACCAACTTGCACCTGCTAAAGAATCCAGAGAGTCGTCGATCCTCGGCAACGGGTAAGCATTCTTCTCTGTGATCTTGTTCAAAGCACGGTAATCAACGCAGAAGCGCATTTTCCCGTCCTTCTTTTTCACCAGAACTACCGGCGCTGACCACGGTCCACTGGATGGCTCGACCACTCGACGCTGTAACATGTCTTCAACTTGCTCATCGATCATTTCACGGGCGTGAATCGGCGGTCGCCTCGGAGGAATGCGGATGGGTGGTGCACTTCCAGTCTTTATGTGATGTTGTACCATCGTCGTTCGACCTAGATCAGTATCGTCCTTAGCGAACAGGTCAGTATATCGGGTGACCAAATCTTCTACAGCCAGGGCTTGGTCGGTCTCCAGGCCTTCGCTGGATCGTCGAACCAGATCTGTAAGGTGGTCTGGACATGCGCTGGTCGGCACGGCGGGCCTCTGTCTACTAGGTTTCGCACGGCTCGGCGTCGACGTTTCGGCCGCACTCGAAACTTGATCGCCCACTACTTCTACTTCACCCATACGGCCGCATAGCGTCCCGGCCTGGACTACAGTCGGATCTGAGGACAAGTTGAGAAACCTCAGGGTGACTTCGCAGTCACGGTCCACCTCGGTAAGAACCCTGGCCACCATGGCTCCTGTCTTCTGGGTAAACTGCGGCTCGTTTTCGATCATCCCTACCTCGCCTGGTAGGCCCCCACGAACTTTTCCGGTCACAACGGCTTCGGCTCCAGCAGGAATAGTCACAGTCTCGGTCACGGCTACCCGGTAACAGCCTGTGCTCCCCACGACCTCGCATTGGATGTAGCGGCCACCATACTTGACCCTGTGGCGCTCCGTCTCGATCTTGGTACAGTGGATGCTGAGAAAGTCGTACCCTAGAAGCGCGTCCACTGTCAGATCTCCGACTATCATCTTCTGTGTTCGTGTGGTACCGTCTATAGTGATTTTAAAATCAGCTTCACCTTTCAGGGGCATCAGCGTACCGTCAGCCATACGAATACTGGCATAGGACGGGCTCCTCAGGGCTGGTTTGAGCCACGGACTCAGCTGCTGGTATACTTTCTCGCTCAGAAGGGAAATCGACGCCCCCGTGTCAACACAACACCACATCTTCACTGGCCCGATCTTGGCAGGTAAATAAAGTCCAGCTTCCCCGGAAGTATTAACTTTGGGAGGACTCTTGGGCGATCTCGGCGGTTTAGAGTCATCTGTTCTGGACACATCTGGACAGTCCGCCCGGTAATGACCCTCTCTGCCGCACGACCAGCAAGCATTACTTCGCTCCCGATTCCCATACGTCCGTTGTTGACCTCTGGTGTATCTTTGTGGTCGTCGCCGTGGTTGAGGCTGAGACTTTCGCATTATTTCCTCCATCAATTCTTTGATCTGTTTTCTCAGGCGAGCTTCAGATTCTTCGTCATCCTCGGAGGTTGCAGCTAATCCCTCGTCTTTGCTGGGGGCTGAGGACTTCGCGGTTGGCCACGTCAGAGTGTACAGCTGCATCTAAGGTCTTCGGCCGCGTCTGCCATACAAGAAATCTAAGCTCGTCCCCAATAGCCTCCAAAAACTGATCCTTTGCCAAGGTATCCTGTACGTCATCCCCGGCATCGGGATATGCCTGTTGTGCAAGCCGAAATAATGCCTGAGCTAGGCCCGGAAGATCTTCTGACTTCTCTCGGTATCTGGATTTTAACTGCGTTTTGTACAAATCCAGTTGATTCGGCGGGGCAAAACGCTTCTCCAAGGCATCCCTCAATCGTCCATAGTCAGCACTCCCTGGTTCTGATTTCAAGCTGGCTAAAAGCTGCTGGGCAGATCCTCGGAGGGCGACGGCCAGATATTGACCCCGTTGTGAGTATGTCCATCCGTTGATAGCAGCACAGTGGTCGAAATGGGAGAGATAATCCCGTAATGGCGTCGTCCCATCATAGGTAGCTGCCTTTGCCGCCGTCAACATCGGTCGCCTCGCCTCAACCGCAGGGGTCGATGTCTGTAATGGCTGCCCCCAACTCATGGGATCATCTCGTCCTCTCCTCGGCGGCGGCGGCGGCGTCTGATCGCAACCCTGCTGCGACCCGGACATATATTCGGTTCGGCGGTAATCACCAACCATTTCGGCAGTTCCACAACTCGCATTCAGCTCTGCGGCGTCGTTTTCAGTGTCCGGTCGTCTGATTGCCTCTCTTTCCCGCATCTGGCTGTCGGTGATTTTGGACATCTGGCCCGCTAGCATCGATACACTCGACTGGAGCGTCCTGGCCATAGACCCCATGGTTTGTCGTAGCTCGGCAATCTCTTCCATCATCTGTACTGTTGAATCGTCGTCACGGTGTTCATATCGGCCCCCGAGACCGTGGTTATCAGAACCAGAGTCTTTAGGGGCTCGATAACTTCCGTTCTCGTCGGGCAACGTCTGCCACGAAGGTATCGGCGACGGGTCAGCTGGGGGAGCCGATAGCACTGTGTCCAGCTCTACTGTGGACAGGTCCAGCAAATCCACTCTCTTCGGTGCCTCAAACGCTGATCGTCCGGTCCCCACTCCTCGTCGTGACTCTTCTCGGTCCCTTGGCGTTGTGGACAGCTGCCGCTGGCTTCTCGTCCTCCATGTCGGTGAGTCGCTGTCCGCTGGACGTAGCTCGGCGCCCACATCTCCCATAGTCATCATGCTTGGGTTTTTGGTTTCTTCCCAGCGTGGTCCCTTCTCCATCGGTTTCCCGGTGTTGGCCATCCCACCGCTGCCACCAGTTGTGACGTTCGAGCGGTCAGAAAACGTCTGTCTTTGCGGTGTACACGAGACTTGAGGCGGCCTGGTCTCAGGCCCCTGTGACAAATTGTCAGGCTGATGTGAACGCAGTCTCGTATGACTGGAATTGGCCAACGAGGAAGGTCCGATTCAACCTGTCACCTTGTCTGGATCGAGGAGGTAGGATGGGAGGGACCTGTAGAAACAACCAAGGCAATAATAAAGTAATAATATTGTATTCTGCTATGTACACAGCTCTGTACGCGCACAATACCTGTAATAAAGATCCCTACTCTAGAGGTAGTTATCGTTAAGTGTTATCTTTATCTTAAGAGAAAGACGAATAATATACAATATATACACGAGACCCTATCTATGACGCGTCACGGCCCAGTCTCGTCCAGACTGGCTCTCGTCGTGGTATGGTACGGCGTCTCTGGTTCCTCTCCGGTCGTAGGCGTAGCCCCGGACTGTATGGAACGTCTACCGTGTCTAAGGTTACACGGCCCAGTTCATCTAAGCGTTATTAATCGTCTCTGGAATCCTCTCCGTATCACTGCTTCTAGCAGTAGCCCTTCGGCGGCGTCGGCCCGTACGGCACACAACAGCGTCTTCGGCGGTAGCCCCTTTCGGCTCGGCAGACCTCACGTCTCCGGCGGCCCGTCTCGGCTCGGCTGGCTTCACGCCTCCGGCGGCCAGACTTCGGCGGCGACCCCTTTCGGCTCGGCAGACTTCACGTCTTCAGCGGCCCGACTACGGCGACCCGTCTTCGGCTCGGCAGACCTCACGTCTGCGGCGGCCCGACTTCGGAGACCCGTCTCCGGCAACGGCCTCTCACGGCGTGGACCCAAGGGCGAGTTAATAGGCTCAGACTATCTGCATATATATATGTGGTAATAATGCCCTGGTCTCGGGAGTGTATTATTACCTTACAGTGTAATGTCAATTAATATCAATGATTTGTAATAGAATTCAAAGACTTGCGGCAAAGCATAATTCTAGCCCTGTGGCAGTGTAAATATGTACAGTGGATGTAAGCTTTGTGTTATCAGTTATCCCTAGCCGAGGCCTGTGGATAACTAGTGTAGGTGAGTGTGGTTAGATCTATTCCATCCCTAAGGCCGACGATCTTGTATGTGAGCAAGTATATGTAATCATGTAAAATGGTATTTGTGTGATGGGCTGCAGTGTGGGATATTTGGTGCTCTGTATTCCCCGTTGATGGACATCTCGTCTTCAGATACTGTACGTGTTAGTATCTTATCCTCGTCTGACGGTTCGTCTCGTCATCAGATACTGTGCGTGTAGTATCTATTATCCCCAAGCTATGGCTCAGCTATCGGCTTTCCAACCCTTCGGCGGATGGTTCGGCGCTGTTTCGGCAGTCAATTCGGCACTTTCGGCACATTCGGCGCATTTGCGGCGATCCCGCACGATGTTTACCCGCCGATTGTCTGAGACAGAATGCCGAACGTCCATTCTCTGCGTCTTATATAGGCTCCGGCTCCCAGAATCCATTGCGGGCCTAAACATGGCAGCCCCCATAAAGCGAAAGTATAGACTCAGGCGGTGTTGGATTTCGTGTCAGATCAGCAGAGTTCGACTTCTCTCGCCCGGTTTCGATGCAAGATGCGTGTCAGGGATATTTACACGTATTTACACTCGCTGAAAGTTTCAGCGCACAGTTAATACAGGTAAGTCGAATATCCACCATTGTCGGTCCATTCACAATACTATTTAGAATGTCCGCGTAGAACGAAAATGACATTCTCCAGGTCACGGGCATTTTCGTCACACACCTCAAGTTTGAAGTCAATCGGACGAATTGTTCTCACGATACCGCGTTCACAAGATGCGGGACGGACAGAATCCAAGATGGTCAATGGCAGTCATCTTGGATTACGTACCGCAGTGAAAATCATCATCAATGGCCATCTAACTGATGTGAAGAACCTTCCCAAGTTTGAAGTCGATTGGTTGAGTTCTTAAAATATCATGTTCACAAGATGCAGGATGGACGGAATCCAAGATGGTCAATGGCAACCATCTTGAATTACATACTACCTCAATGAAAATCAATACCAATGGCCATGCAACTGATGTGAAGCACCTACTCGAGTTTGAAGCCGATTGGTCGAATTGTTCTCGAGATATCGCGTTCACAAGATGCGAGACGGATGGAATCCAATATGGTCAATGATAGCCATCTTGCATTACGTACCTCAGTGAAAATCAGCATCAATGGCCATCTAACTGATGTGAAGAACCTTCCCAAGTTTGAAGTCGATTGGTCGAATTGTTCTCAAGGTATTGGTTTCACAAGATGTGGGACGGATGGAATCCAATAGGTCAAAGGCAGCCATCTTGGATTACGTACCTAGGTGAAAATCAATACCAATGGCCGTCTAACTAATGTGAAGCACCTTCTCAAGTTTGAAGTCGATTGGTCGAACTGTTCTCGAGATATCGCGTTCACAAGATGTGGGATGGACAGAATCCAAAACGGCCAATGGCAGCCATCTTGGATTACGTACCTCAGTGAAAAAGCAAAACCAATGGCCGTCTAACTGATGTGAAAACCTTCCCAAGTTTGAAGTCGATTTGTCGATTTGTTCTCGAGATATCGTGTTCACAAGATGTGGGACGAATGGACTCCGATATGGTCAATGGCAGCCATCTTGGATTACGTAACTCAGTGAAAATCAATACCAATGGTCGTCAAACTGATGCGAGGACCCATTCTCAAGTTTGAAGTCAATTGGTCGAGTTGTTCTCGAGATATCGCTTTCACAAAATGTGGGATGGACAGAATCCAATATGGTCAATGGCAGCCATCTTGGATTACGTTCCTCAGTGAAAATCAATACCAATGGCCGTCTAATCGATGTGAAGCACCTTCTCAAGGTTGAAGTCGATTGGTCGAATTGTTCTCGCGTTCACAAGATGTGGGATGGACGGAAGGACGGAGGGACGGATGGCTAGCATTTCGAAGTCCTCCCACCACTTCGTGGCGGAGGACAAAAAGGATCATAACCTGTAGGTTTCATGAACTTCCTTGCAATAGTTATCGAGATACGGCTCGGACAGACGGACAGACAAACCCCCAGGGCCATAACAATACCCGTAGGGCTGAGGAGTAAGAACAATGCGAGCCTAAGACCAAAGTGCCGCAGGTAACAAAGAATATTGGAGTTTCTGAAAGGATACATCAACATGAAAACCTCATAGAAAGTACAAACGAAGATAAATCTGTATTACTGGTACATTCCTTTTATTAACTTTCTATCTGATGTGCATTCTACAACAATTACATTACAGAGAACTGGAACAGACCTGCACATGTTTCATCAAGCATGAAAGCGGATGTAATTCTCTAGATAACAAGGAACCTGCATTCAACAGAAGCAGAAATCTCAAAATAACTAATAATACAGATATATGAACAGAATATTGTAGGTATGGCTTTTGATTATGGCACAACTGGATTGCATATGACACAGGTCAAAATATGTAAATTATAGTCAATGCAGTATAAACGTATCAATGTATGTAACGTGTACAATATCCATTTGCTGAGAAAGCATACCCCGGTAATTAAATTAACTGATTTCTTGAAATGTAAGCGACCATAGCAGTTCACTCCAGTTCCACTTCCATTAACTCAGCCATCACCCCCTACACCCGACCGTCGCCAGCCGGTGAAACGGTGGTCAGCCGGTGAGGCTATTTAAAAAACACAGGTGAGATTGTGTTAGAAATTTGGATTTCTTTCACATTTCTTCCGAGGTCATGGGCAATATTAATGGTTATTTCCCATGAATGAATATCCATTAATATTGCCCATAACATCACAAGACATGTGAAAGAAAAACAAATTGCTAACACCACCTCGATCTAATTTATCGATCTAGGAAACCAAGATGGTAAATCGGCGAAAACACCGTCTAGTGGCAACACTGAAAAATGTGTGTGACCTGTTTATTGTTATTTTGCGAGATCTCCTATAACAAGCCAAAGACAACAATTCTACTTTTTTGATTTAAAATTGATTGGCATTCGGTTCACAGATATTTACAATCTTTTATATTTCCATCTCCCGACAAACCAGACTATTCGACAGAAGTACATGCAGAACTTTCTGGAGAAGAACGTTTACAATGAACCATGTCTGAGCCTTATTCCAATTCGAATAGCTTAACCTTATTTGCATAGCTTCATACCACACTATATTGTTTACTATATTGGTCCACAATTCTAATTGTAATTGCAAAGGGCATTACACTTTTATTTCAGCAGTGACTTGCACAACCTTTTCCACTAATTTCACCAACTTGAGATCATTTCACCAACTTTAGTAATCTCAGACGGTGGTATGTTAATTTGACATAAAGACTGAACTGCCCAAATTTCAAATTCCAAATATAAATCATCCTCAACCCTGCCTATATTGGTCCAAACATGTACATGTAAAAATTGGCAACACCATCATCCATCACCAGAATGAACAATTGAATCCACAGTACCAGGTTTTAACTAATTTACTCTCTACATACAACCTGTAACCAGTGAGACTGACCCTGGGATCGTGTGTATCCATTTTCAGCCTACTTTCGGTAAATATACGAGGGAATTCCCCGAAATAAAATCCACATGTCATCAGCCAATCATCTAAACTCAACCGACGTAATCCCAACGTAACCTGCCATTTTCGTGTCATGTGCTGTCCTACCCGTTCTTCAGAAACTTATTCACTACACTCAATAATAAACAGGTTGTTCACAATGTTCTGTGATGTACTGCTCTGTGACGTTCACAACTCAATCCAGTTCAAAGTGATTTGGAAGGGCTCCTGCATATTTCTGTAGCTAAAGGTCTACTGCAAAGACTTGTGCCCATTTTGCCAAAGTGTGATAGTGAATAGGGTTTAACGTCGCTTTCAACATTTTTTCAGCTATATCACGACGGGGAAGGGAGGGGAGGGGGAGGGGTGGGGTACCTACTTGTAACAGAGCAGATCTAATGCTGCCATTTTATAGTGCTGTCCCACCGAAATATCATGCCGTAGGCAGACATGACACCTCACTCAGTCACATTATACGGACACCGAGCGAACAAGTCCTTGTTCTATCCTCTTACTGCTGAGCCAAAGTGTGATAATTGTATATACTGTGCAATTCCTGATAATGTAATATAGTGTCTTTTAGTATTCCGTGGAAACCCTGGACAATGTCGAGCCTCATCCAAGGAAACCCTGGACACCTCGTCCATGAAAACCCTGAACAATGTCCAGCCTCGTCCATGGAAACCCTGAACAATGTCCAGCCTCATCCATGGAAACCATGGACAACGATTTCCTGCCTTTCTCAAAACAAATTTTCATACCCTGGATTCAGAGCATGGAAAACTGTCCGAATACTCCAGCCTTTTTCCAGCGTAAGTCTTTTCCATGGAAACCCTGGAATTTCTATAGCCGTGATGGTGCTCACTGGACACTCACCAACCACCCGTCCAAGCTGGTCACTATAATTGCATTTATGACCAGTCAGTTCTGACTGTTTAACCATGGTAAGAAGCTAATGACTTTTACCGCACCTATGACCAGTCAGTTCTGACACAGTAACCATGGTAACAAGCTAATGACTATGGTAACAAGCTAGTGGCTATATATGACCAGTCAGTTCAGACACTGTAACATATGACTGGTCAGTTCTGACACTGTAACCATGGTAACAAGCTAGTGGCTATGTATGACCAGTCATTTCAGACACTGTGTAACCATGGTAACAAACTGGTGACAATACTTGCGCCTATGACTGGTCAGTTCTGATACTGTGTAACCATGGTAACAAGCTAGTGACTAATTGCACCTATGACTAGTCAGTTCTGATACTGTGTAACCATGTAACAAGCTAGTGACTAATTGCATCTATGACTGGTCAGTTCTGACATGGTAACCATATAGTAACAAGCTAGTGGCTATATATGACCAGTCAGTTCGGACACTGTAACATACGAATGGTCAGTTCTGACACTGTAACCATGGTAACAAGCTAGTGGCTATGTATGACCAGTCAGTTCAGACACTGTGTAACCATGGTAACAAACTGGTGACAATACTTGGGCCTATGACTGGTCAGTTCTGATACTGTTTAACCATGGTAACAAGCTAGTGACTAATTGCACCTATGACTGGTCAGTTCCGATACTGTGTAACCATGGTAACAAGCTAGTGACTAATTGCACCTATGACTGGTCAGTTCTGACATGGTAACCATAGTAACAAGCTGGTAACAAGAACTGCACCTATGACTGGTCAGTTGTGAAATTATAACCATAGTAACAAGCTTGTGACTATAATTGCACCTATGACTGGTCAGTTCTGACATGGTAACCATAGTAACAAGCTGGTAACAATAACTGCACCAGTCATCCAATCAATAAATAAATGTGATAGTATACAAACATGATATAGAAATTATATGCAAACTTAACATAGGAATTAGTGAATTTTATTAGACAAGGGGCATAACTCTGCAAAATACTTTCTGACACGACTCATTTTCGATAGGCATCTAGTTCAGGTCAAGAGAAACAACTGCATCACGTTAGGATGTTGTATATGGAACGGTTCTGAAATTATCACAATAACAAATCATAAATGGATTTTTATTTGTAAAAAGGGGCATAACTCTGCAAAATATTGTCCGAGATGACTCATTTTCGATAGGCTTCTGATTTACGTGAAGATAAAGTTTGGTTGCCATGCATGTAACGGTTCTGTAGATATCGCGGTAACGGACGTACGGACGGACAGCCGTACATGAGGACGACAATACCCCTAGGCCAAAGTTGGCCGAGGGGTAAAAACCGTCATCCCATATATTGACAATCTTTTCTGGAAAGACGTTCTTGTAGCATGGGCCGATTTTCAAGCAAAACTAGATTACAAAGCGAGCCATATATTTTCCAATGAGATAATATGGTATAATGAGAATGTTACCATAGATAACAAAGCGTTTTATTTATCCGATTGGGATAGAAAAGGTGTCCGTTTCGTTAATGATCTTTTGGAAGCCGACGGAACATTCCTACAATTTGATACATTCAGGAAAAACTTTCTATGCAGATCAAACTTTTTGGAGTATATATCTGTATGCCAGGCAATAAAAAAGGCGGCAAATAAAAAAGGAATTTTATCTTTACAGAAACAAACAATAACTCCGCTGATTCCACCCCATGTTTCGTCTTTATTGAGCGTCCGAAAAGGTTGTAAAATTTACTATAGAACCTTACTAGACACAAAGTTTACTAAATCGACTGCTCATTTAAAATGGGAAAAAATTCTTGGAGAATCTTTTACTGAAAGGGAATGGCGAACTTTTAATATCCATGTATCTAAGTACCGAGACGTAAAGCTCAAATGGTTTCAATATAGAATACTGAATAGAATTTTGACAACCAATATCTTTGCCCAAAAGATTGATCCTACTGTTAGTAGTAGGTGTACTTTTTGTAATAACCCCGAGACAACCCTCCACTTATTATGGGAATGTGAACATATAAAACCTATTTGGCAACACATAGAGCAGTGGTTCGCCTCTGTGGGTATTCCCATTTCATTCACGCCGAAGAAAGTAATTTTTGGACTTTTAGAAGCGCGAAATAAACCACTTAACTATGCTATGTCAGTGATAAAATTTTCAATCTACAGGATGAAAGCAGCTAAGAAATTGCCAACTTTCGAAAGTATTCAAAAAGACCTTAAATCAGCATATGAATTAGACAGATATATCAGATATAAAAATTGTGAAAGGCATATTTTTGATCAATATTGGTCGACACTACATTTATTACTGAAATCCTAGGGTATTTTGCAAGAATATGCATATAGATATATATCAATATGACTGCTTTCAACAATGTTAAATCCAGGAATTGATGACAAATCTGTAAAAAAAACTAGTACATTGTACTATTAATTGATGCTATTGTAAAAATGCGTTCCTCAACTTTGTGATGTTTTCAATGTTTTTGCAGAACAAACCTAAGATGTGTATGTGTGTTGTCTGTATGCTGTATATGTCCTGTCCATTATATGAAAAGCCAAATAAAATATCAATTATAAAAAAAAAAAAAAATGACTGGTCAGTTCTGACATGGTAACCATAGTAACAAGCTAGTGGCTATATATGACCAGTCAGTTCAGACACTGTAACATACAACTGGTCAGTTCTGACACTGTAACCATGGTAACAAGCTAGTGGCTATGTATGACCAGTCAGTTCAGACACTGTGTAACCATGGTAACAAACTGGTGACAATACTTGGGCCTATGACTGGTCAGTTCTGATACTGTGTAACCATGGTAACAAGCTAGTGACTAATTGCACCTATGACTGGTCAATTCTGATACTGTGTAACCATGGTAACAAGCTAGTGACTAATTGCACCTATGACTGGTCAGTTCTGATACTGTGTAACCATGGTAACAAGCTAGTGACTAATTGCACCTACGACTGGTCAGTTCTGATACTGTGTAACCATGGTAACAAGCTAGTGACTAATTGCACCTATGACTGGTCAGTTCTGACATTATAACCATAGTAACAAGCTTGTGACTATAATTGCACCTATGACTGGTCAGTTCTGACATGGTAACCATAGTAACAAGCTGGTAACAATAACTGCATCTATGACTGGTCAGTTGTGACATTATAACCATAGTAACAAGCTAGTGACTATAATTGCACCTATGACTGGTCAGTTCTGATAATGTGTAACCATCGTAACAAGCTGGTGATTAATTGCACCTATGACTGGTTAGTTCTGACACTGTAACCATAGTAACAAGCTGGTGACTGTACAATTGCCACTATGACTGGTCAGTTCTGACATTATAACCATAGTAACAAGCTAGTGACTATAATTGCACCTATGACTGGTTAGTTCTGACATTGTAACCATAGTAACAAGCTGGTGACTATAATTGCACCTATGACTGGTTAGTTCTGACACTAACCATAGTAACAAGCTGTTGACTATACAATTGCCACTATGACTGGTCAGTTGTGACATAACCATGGTAACAAGCTGGTGACTATAACTGCACATATGACTGGTCAGTTCTGACACTGTAACCATAGTAACAAGCTGGTGACTATTATTGCAGTCATATGACTGGTCAGTTCTGACACTGTAACCATAGTAACAAGCTGGTGACAATAATTGCATCTATGACTGGTTAGTTGTGACACTGTAACCATAGTAACAAGCCGGTGACAATAATTGCACCTATGACTGGTTAGTTGTGACACTAACCATAGTAACAAGCTGGTGACAATAATTGCACCTATGACTGGTCAGTTGTGACACTGTAACCATAGTAACAAGCTGGTGACAATAATTGCACCTATGACTGGTTAGTTGTGACACTGTAACCATAGTAACAAGCTGGTGACAATAATTGCATCTATGACTGGTCAGTTCTGACACTGTAACCATAGTAACAAGCTGGTGACAATAATTGCACCTATGACTGGTCAGTTCTGACACTATAACCATGGCAACAAGCTAATGACTATATAACTGCACCTAAGACTGGTCAGTTCTGATACTGTAACCATAGTAACAAGCTGGTGAATACAACTGCCCCTATGACTGGTCAGTTGTGACATGGTAACAATGGGAACAAGCTGGGACAATAATTGCACCTAAGACTGATCAGTTCTGACACCATAACCATGGTAACAAGCTGGTGACAATAATTGCCCCTATGACTGGTCAGTTCTGACACTGTAACCATAGTAATAAGCTGGTGACAGTAATTGCATCTATGACTGGTTAGTTGTGACACTGTAACCATAGTAACAAGCTGGTGACAATAATTGCACCTATGACTGGTCAGTTCTGACACTGTAACCATAGTAACAAGCTGGTGACAATAACTGCACCTAAGACTGGTCAGTTCTGATACTGTAACCATAGTAACAAGCTGGTGAATACAACTGCCCCTATGACTGGTCAGTTGTGACATGGTAACAATGGGAACAAGCTGGGACAATAATTGCACCTAAGACTGATCAGTTCTGACACCATAACCATGGTAACAAGCTGGTGACAATAATTGCCCCTATGACTGGTCAGTTCTGACACTGTAACCATAGTAATAAGCTGGTGACAGTAATTGCATCTATGACTGGTTAGTTGTGACACTGTAACCATAGTAACAAGCTGGTGACAATAATTGCACCTATGACTGGTCAGTTCTGACACTGTAACCATAGTAACAAGCTGGTGACAATAACTGCACCTAAGACTGGTCAGTTCTGATACTGTAACCATAGTAACAAGCTGGTGAATACAACTGCCCCTATGACTGGTCAGTTGTGACATGGTAACAATGGGAACAAGCTGGGACAATAATTGCACCTATGACTGGTCAGTTCTGACACTGTAACCATAGTAACAAGCTGGTGACAATAATTGCACCTATGACTGGTCAGTTGAGACACCATAACCATGGTAACAAGCTGGTGACAATAATTGCACCTATGACTGATCAGTTCTGACACCATAACCATGGTAACAAGCTGATGACTATAATTGCACCTAAGACTGATCAGTTCTGACACCATAACCATGGTAACAAGCTGATGACTATAATTGCACCTAAGACTGGTCAGTTCCGACACCATAACCATGGTAACAAGCTGGTGACAATAATTGCACCTATGACCAGTCAGTTCTGACATCATAACCATGGTAACAAGCTAATGACTACATGTATTTAACTTCACCTACGACTGGTCAGTTCTGACACTGTAACCATGGTAACAAGCTAATGACTATATAACTGCACCTAAGACTGGTCAGTTCTGACATTATAACCATGGTAACAAGCTGATGACTATATAATTTCACCTACGACTGGTCAGTTCTGACACTGTAACCATGGTAACAAGCTAATGACTATATAACTGCACCTACGACTGGTCAGTTCTGACACTATAACCATGGTAACAAGCTGATGACTATATAACTGCACCTAGGACTGGTCAGTTCTGATACTGTAACCATGGTAACAAGCTGAGGACTATATAACTGCACCTAGGACTGGTCAGTTCTGGCACTGGTCAACAGCCAACATGTTAACTGACGAGTAATACTCATTATGTTTATAATATACCCCTCTTGTCACTGACTTGAGTCTTAATGTACAGGTATCATCAGTGCAGAGCTCTTGAATACATTTGCTCGTTATCAGGGAGTAGCATCTGTTTCTCTATAATATACTATACACAGTACATCTGTGTCTGTCATTACATACTAGACAGGTTAATATTTCATATAGATCTGTATCTACGGACCTTGCTGTTACTACTACTGTTATGTTTTTGTCTTGTGTGTAATTGCCTTTGGCCCTCTGTGGCATATCTGTGCAAATAAATGATTCTGATTCTGTATTTGTGTACATGAATATGGTCAATATACAGGAATAGATGAAGAAAATCAGTGAAATCCAAAACATCATATATGTGATCTCACAAATAGCAGCCTGTGTACATCTTTGATCTCACAAATAGCAGCCTGTGTACATCTTTGATCTCACAAATAACAGCCTGTGTACATCTTATATTTGATCTCAGGTGTACATCTTCGAAGCATGTTTAATAAACCTGCAAAGTTAAAAAACATTCAGTCACAACTCTAGCACTAGTTGATTTTACAATTCAGGTGGGACAGACAGACAGGAAACCTAGGCATCTTCCATGTAAATCAAATATAGGAGAAATATAGCAACTGATAGGAGCAGATGCGAGTTGGGGCGTAAAAATATGACCGCTGACATGTCACGTGCCATACATGAAAACACTAGGCAATGACAAGAGGCAGAGAGAGCTTTAAGAAAACAGAAAGCTTTTTATTTAAGACAAAACGGAAAATCAGCAGGGGCATGGAGAGCGAGCGAGTAGGATTTAACCTTGTTAATCAGCGGGGGCAGGGAGAGAGCGAGTGAGTAGGATTTAACCTCGTTAATCAGCGGGGGCAGGGAGAGAGCGAGTGAGTAGGATTTAACCTCGTTAATCAGCGGGGGCAGAGCGTGTGAGTGATTAGGATTTAACCTTGTTAATAAGCAGGGTCAGGGAGAGAGAGCGAGTGAGTAGGATTTAACCTCGTTAATCAGCGGGGGCAGGGAGAGTGAGCGAGTGAGTAGGATTTAACCTCGTTAATCAGCAGGGGCAGGGAGAGTTAGCGAGAGAGTAGGATTTAACCGTTAATCAGCGGGGGCAGGGAGATTGAGCGAGTGAGTAGGATTTAACCGTTAATCAGCGGGGGCAGGGAGAGTGAGCGAGAGAGTAGGATTTAACCTCGTTAATCAGCGGGGGCAGGGAGAGTTAGCGAGAGAGTAGGATTTAACCGTTAATCAGCGGGGGCAGGGAGAGCGAGCGAGTGAGTAGGATTTAACCGTTAATCAGCGGGGGCAGGGAGAGTGAGCGAGAGAGTAGGATTTAACCTCGTTAATCAGCGGGGGCAGGGAGAGTTAGCGAGAGAGTAGGATTTAACCGTTAATCAGCGGGGGCAGGGAGATTGAGCGAGTGAGTAGGATTTAACCGTTAATCAGCGGGGGCAGGGAGAGTGAGCGAGAGAGTAGGATTTAACCTCGTTAATCAGCGGGGGCAGGGAGAGTTAGCGAGAGAGTAGGATTTAACCGTTAATCAGCGGGGGCAGGGAGAGCGAGCGAGTGAGTAGGATTTAACCATTAATCAGCGGGGGCAGAGAGAGAAAGTGAGTGAGGAGGATTTAACCTTGTTAATCAGGGGGGCAGGGAGAGCGAGCGAGTGAGTAGGATTTAACCTTGTTAATCAGCGGGGGTAGGGAGAGCGAGCGAGTAAGTAAGATTTAACCTTGTTAATCGGTGGGGGCAAGAAGAACGCGTGAGTGAGTAGGATTTAACCTTGTTAATCAGTGGGGGCAGGGAGAGTGAGCGAATGAGTAGGATTTAACCTCGTTAATCAGCGGGGGCAGGGAGAGCGAGTGAGTGAGTAGGATTTAACCTTGTTTACCAGCGGGGGCAGGGAGAGTGAGCGAGTGAGTACGATTTAACCTTGTTACATGGACCACGAAAGGAGATCATTTGACCAAAAATATAGGAATTGGGGGGCATTCTCAAATTACGTACGCAGCAAAGGGGGGGGGGGGGGCAGGGCGAGTCTAAAAATCAGAACTTTCCCATGTACGCAGAGTTAGATTTTGCGTATGGGAGGGGAGTCCAAAAATCCATTTTTTTTGCATATGTAATACTTGAATGGCCCCTAAAAGGAGTTTTTCAGTAAAATAGCAGGTTGTCAAGAATACAGGAGTCATGAGCCCTGGTTTGGCCATACGGATTGATGGACATGGATGAATAGACAGTGATCCATATATGCCCCATCTAATTAGAGGGGGACATAATTATGGAACAAAATATTAATTGCACAATGCACATACTGCCTTTGACTTTTGGTATCACTTCTAAACAAACTTGTGAATATTTGATTCCAAATAATATTGCTAGATGGTGTTACTTGTTGGCGGTGAATACTACAAGAGAGGCAAGTCATGAAAAATATGTCAAGGGCAGATAACTGAAGATGAAAAACCTGCACACAAACAAAATAAAAAAATTTACAGTAACAAACCAATGATGATCATTATTTCTCCATCAGTATGTCGATGAGAGGAATGATCACATTGACTAAAAATAATACTTCTTTATTTTCTATGAACAATGACGTAAATAATACTTCTTTTCAATGGACGACACATTAGTTCACTTGTAATCTATTGAAATTGTAATCAATGAACATAGTTGCAAAATGATTCAATGAAATTCCAGTGGTACATTGTACATTCCAGCAGACTCTGCTTCATCAAAATAATCTCATTATTAAAGAATCCATATATATTAAGAACAATGTTGATTCCAATTCTGATAGAAATGTATCTGGGTATACATGTAAATTATGTGGAATGTCAGATCATTCAATTCAGTATGGAGTAGATTTCTTGCACAATAATGTGGACAGGCAGATGATTGAATTCAGTTTGGACTAGATTTCTTACACAATTATGTGGAATGTCAGATCATTCAATTCAGTATGGAGTAGATTTCTTCCACAATTATGGGGACAGGCAGATGATTGAATTCAGTTTGGACTAGATTTCTTACACAATTATGTGGAATGTCAGATCATTCAATTCTGTATGGAGTAGATTTCTTGCACAATTATGGGGACAGGCAGATGATTGAATTCAGTTTGGACTAGATTTCATACACAATTATGTGGAATGTCAGATCATTCAATTCAGTATGGAGTAGATTTCTTGCACAATTATGGGGACAGGCAGATGATTGAATTCAGTTTGGACTAGATTTCTTACACAATTATGTGGAATGTCAGATCATTCAATTCAGTATGGAGTAGATTTCTTGCACAATTATGGGGACAGGCAGATGATTGAATTCAGTTTGGACTAGATTTCTTACACAATTATGTGGAATGTCAGATCATTCAATTCAGTATGGAGTAGATTTCTTGCACAATTATGGGGACAGGCAGATGATTGAATTCAGTTTGGACTAGATTTCTTACACAATTATGTGGAATGTCAGATCATTCAATTCAGTATGGAGTAGATTTCTTACACAATTATGGGGACAGGCAGATGATTAAATTCAGTTTGGACTAGATTTCTTACACAATTATGTGGAATGTCAGATCATTCAATTCAGTATGGAGTAGATTTCTTACACAATTATGGGGACAGGCAGATGATTGAATTCAGTTTGGACTAGATTTCTTACACAATTATGAAGAATGTCAGATGATTTAATTCAGTTTGGACTAGATTTCTTACACAATTATGGAGACAGGCAGATGATTAAATTCAGTTTGGACTAGATTTCTTACACAATTATGTGGAATGTCAGATCATTCAATTCAGTGTAGAGTAGATTTCTTACACAATTATGAGGACAGGCAGATGATTGAATTCAGTTTGGACTAGATTTCTTACACAATTATGTGGAATGTCAGATCATTCAATTCAGTATGGAGTAGATTTCTTACACAATTATGGGGACAGGCAGATGATTGAATTCAGTTTGGACTAGATTTCTTACACAATTATGAAGAATGTCAGATGATTTAATTCAGTTTGGACTAGATTTCTTACACAATTACGGGGACAGGCAGATGATTAAATTCAGTTTGGACTAGATTTCTTACACAATTATGGGGACAGGCAGATGATTGAATTCAGTTTGGACTAGATTTCTTACACAATTATGTGGAATGTCAGATCATTCAATTCAGTGTAGAGTAGATTTCTTACACAATTATGAGGACAGGCAGATGATTGAGTTCAGTTTGGACTAGATTTCTTACACAATTATGTGGAATGTCAGATCATTCAATTCATTTTGTACTGGATTTCTGAAACTGTGATAAGGAGTAGATTTCTTACATAATATGTTGGGGAGATAACATCAAGGCATCTAAGATCAACAGAAAATAATGATCTGTTTGTTCCCAAGCCAAAATCAAATATGCTGACAAGAAGCTTGAGCTACACAGGAGCCAAAATATGGAATTCGCTGGACAAGAAGCTAAGAGAGTCTCCCTCGGCTGGAGCCTTCAAACATCGACTGATAAAAATTCTTCAGGCAAAAAGCATAAGTTAGCTGGATGCCATGATGTTAGATATATTATTATGTGTTTGATGTATACTTTGAATTTGGTTGAACTGTTTTCATATATATATTTAATGTACATTGTTTGATTGTTTGTTAGAGGGCCTCTGGGAAGAACAGTTTACACAACTGACAGATTAAATACTTGTATTTGTTACCCTCAGAAAATAAAGTAATATATATATAATGTACATCTAGGAAACATACTGTGCATCTGCTACATTGTAACATTACCATTCTTCTTACAAATTGAACTGAAGCCATATAATGACAAAATGTGACACTTTGTAGCTGATGTCAAGAACAATATTTCCAGATATCAGCCATTTTTTATGCACTTTCTCAGGTGGAAGGAATATTTGGATAATTACTCAGTGGTTAACTAATTCGGATGGGACAATTTATTACTTTATACCCTTCATATACTCTACTTTGGGCCAAAGTTAGGCTTATATATGATACTTTAGTCAATTATTAAACAAGGTGAGGTGGATCGCGTAGATCAGGCACTGGTTATTGGGGCCAGTTCAGAACACAATACAACCATGCACATCTGAAGAGTCATATCGTGTGATTTGAACTCAGGCCTTGCTTTTTGATGGGTATCTGATGATATATCCATTTGGATACCCATTAGTAATAGTCAAAAAAGAAAACAAAAAAGGGACAAAGGGCACAAACTGTTTTCCCTATATGAATGATGCAACCTGCTTAATACTAAAGACAAATTATCACACTACCCATAGAATTCAATAGGTTGTTGGGTAGAATTCAATAGGTTGCAGTTTTACATTATTCGTTGCTTAAAATTATTTTCTGATTCAGATACCCGCGTGGATACCCATCCACAGAGTTCAAGAAAATCCAAATGGTTACCCCTGAAAATGGACGAAGAGCAAGGCCCAAAACTCCTGGTTCCCAAATTTGACACAAAGTGAAAATAGTAAAATAAACTTCCAATATATAAAGTGTATACATTTCTAAATTGTAAATAGTATCTCTATAGTTTTCTGTATATGTAATAGTGTGGTTATACCTCTAATAATTCAATCTTGCTATCAAATTCAATCACCTCCAATTTTGAGGACAAAATTCAATCAGCTGTTTTAATAAATTGGATCAATCTGAAATCGTTGAAATAACAGAAATCATTGAATGAATATCTGCTTCTTTTCAGACCACTATACACTGAAACAAAGTGATCACTGATATGGTTACATGTAGAACCGACCACTATACACTGAAACAAAGTGATCATTGATACGGTTACATGTAGAACAGACCACTATACACTGAAACAAAGTGATCATTGATACGGTTACATGTAGAACAGACCACTATACACTGAAACAAAGTGATCATTGATACGGTTACATGTAGAACAGACCACTATACACTGCAACAAAGTGATCATTGATACGGTTACATGTAGAACAGACCACTGTACACTGAATCAAAGTGATCATTGATACGGTTACATGTAGAACAGACCACTATACACTGACACAAAGTGATCATTGATACGGTTACATGTAGAACAGACCACTGTACACTGAAACAAAATGATCATTGATACGGTTACATGTACAACAGACCACTATACACTGAAACAAAGTGATCATTGATACGGTTACATGTAGAACAGACCACTATACACTGAACAAAGTGATCATTGATACGGTTACATATAGAACAGACCACTATACACTGAAACAAAGTGATCATTGATACGGTTACATATAGAACAGACCACTATACACTGAAACAAAGTGATCATTGATATGGTTACATGTAGAACAGACCACTATACACTGAAACAAAGTGATCATTGATATGGTTACATGTAGAACAGACCACTGTACACTGAAACAAAGTGATCAATTCTCATAGGTTTGCTTTCTTGTAAACAATATAGCTCTCACAATGTCCTTCAGTTTTCAACAGGACAATTTCCCCTGCATATAATAATATTGCAGAACTGTACTTTGCTGTGCAGGGAATATATCTTTTGGTGAAGCGGGGGGGAGGTGCATAAATCTAGAATTTCGTTTTTACACTGTAGTCATATTACACGTATCTATATATACTGAACTTGCCCACTCCAAACTGAACATTGTTGAAGTTTAATCTGGATATAGCTAAACAACGATGGATCATTCCATCAGACTGGATAACTCACAACAACCCTTACACCTTGTATCATCTTTTCTAGGTTCTCTTTCACACACTTTAATACTTCCTTATTTCTTACCAGTTCTACAGAAATTGCTATGTTTCCAAACAATGTACATGTACATAAGCTCCCGTTCATGTACTTTTACTGTGTTCATGCCAGAATGATCTCCCTTGCTCCATCCTGCAGGAGTTCCTGATGTCCTCAGTCTGTGCAGTCATCTATGCAGTAATTGTCTGGGTTATACCATCCTTTGTAATCAGCTGGACCAGACTTCCACTGTCTGGTCGATTCTTCTTCATCGCCCAATCATAGAACAACCTGAAAACATACACATACATGTAGTTAACGTAACATGTCACATGGACAATGTCTCCAAAAGGGTTGATGCCTCACCTCAGCATAATATAACATGGATAATGTCAACAAATGAGTTGATGCCTCACCTCAGCATAACATGGACAATTTGAACAAATGGGTTGATTCCTCAACTCAGCATAACGTAACATGGACATTGTCAACAAATAGGTTGATGCTGGTACCTTTGACATGATACAGCTGGTCCCCCAGGCATTTGAGTGAGTGAATAGAATTTAGCCTCACTTTCAACAGTATTTCAGCTACATGTATATCGCGACGACCCCCAGACAATACAACTGGTCCCTCAGGCATGCTACAGCTGGTCCCCCAGACGATACAACTGGTCCCTCAGGCATAATACAGCTGGTCCCCCAGACGATACAACTGGTCCCTCAGGAATGCTACAGCTGGTCCCCTAAATGATACAACTGGTCCCTCAGGCATGATATATACAATTTCAATCAATAACAAGCTGAGTAGCTAGCAGGTCCTCCGCCAAGTAGCCTGTTTGAGAGCATACAGCATATACGCTTCCAATATCTTCTTAAATATAACTTGGAAAGTTGATATGTGTATGTGGAAAGAGATGTTCATCTGGAATTGTTGAGACAATTTGAGGAGGTTTGGGAAGCAGTAATGGGTAGTGCAACACTGGAATGTAAGTCTGTAGTTGTATATGGATTTGTGGATGGCGAGGTTTATAAATCGATGAGTGGAATAGATCAAGATATCGCGTTCACAATTACAACACATATAAGGGAAGTGGGAAGAGGTGCTGACATACTGACTGCGTCATATGACTTCACAGAATAGTCTTCTGGTAAACCTATTCTAAAGCACATACCAAGAATCTAACGATTCGTGATATGTGTTGTATCTCAGGTACGCTTTTATTGTACCTGTTCATGTGGCAACATGGATGATATGACCACACGGCCCCTAGCACCGGCATAAGCGGTATTAGATACAAATCTAGAGAGCTATGATGGAAATGCTCTGACAACTTGTATACTGGTAATTGGTGAGCTGTTTCGCTGTGACAACTCGTACATTGAAGATTGGTGAGCTGTATCGTCGTCAGATGTAAATGACGGCAATTAACACAAAAGACTAGTCTGTAAGGCCCGATGTCGACCCAGCATCAACTTCCCACAAATGCCAACATATATCAAAGACCAAATGGTTGAGTGAAATCCAAGATGGTCAATGGCAGCCATCTTGGATTACATACTACCTCAATGAAAATCAATACCAATCGCTGTCTAACTGATGTGAAGCACCGTCTCGAGTTTGAAGTTGATTGGTCAAATTGTTGTCGAGATATCACGCTCACAAGATCCGAGACGGATGGAATCCAATATCGTCAATGGCAGCCATCTTGGATTTGTACCTCAGTGAAAATCAATACCAATGGCCGGCTAATTGATGTGAAGCACATTCTCAAGTTTGAAGTCGATTGGTCGAACTGTTCTCGAGATATCGCGTTCACAAGATGTGGGATGGACAGAATCCAATATGGTCAATGGCAGCTATCTTGGATTATGTACCTCAGTGAAAACCAATACCAATAGCCGTCTAACTGATGTGAAAAACCTTCCCTAGTTTGAAGTCGATTGGTTGATTTGTTTTTGAGATATCGTGTTAACAAGATGTGGAACGGAGTGAATCCAATATGGTCCATGGCAGCCATCTTGGATTACGTATCTCAGTGAAAATCAAAACCAATGGCCGCTTAACTGATGCGAAGCACATTCTCAAGTTTGAAGTGGATTGGTCAAACTGTTGTCGAGATATCGCGTTCACAAGATGTGAGATGGACAGAATCCAATATGGTCAATGGCAGCCATCTTGGATTACGTACCTCAGTGAAAATCAATACCAATGGCCGTCTAACTGATGTGAAGAACCTTCCCAAGTTTGAAGTCGATTGGTTGAATTGTTCTCGAGATATCGCGTTCACAAGATGTAGGACGGACAGAATCCAATATGGTCGATGGCGGCCATCTTGGATTACGTACCTCAGTGAAAATGAATACCAATGGCCGTCTAACTGATGTGAAGCACCTTCTCAAGTTTGAAGTCGATTGGTAGAATTGTTCTCAAGATATCGCGTTCACAAGATGTGGGACGGACGGAAGGACGGAGGGACGGAGGGACGGACGGACGGCTAGCATTTCCAAGTCCTCCCACCACTTCGTGGCGGAGGACAAAAAATCAAAATGGAATCAGGTGGGTCTAACAAAAGAAAAAAAAATTGAGAAAATACTGAATTAATATTATCCTGGATGGTATAAAAAAAAAAATTCACAAGTAAATTTTCTGTTATTAAGCTAAAACTTACCTCACTTCCACTCTTTGCATTTCTTGTTTCACATGAAATCATCTAGTAAGAATTTTGAATAACACAGTTCTCTCCCCTGCTAGTCACCTGACTGCTCACTTACCCATAATTCCTCCTTGTTTCCACTGCGATACATGGTTAGGATGTATCACAGAGGGGAGGTGGGTGGGCATCACTGGAAGTGAGGTAAGTTTTAGCTTAATAACAGAAAATTTACTTGTGAATTTTTTTTGTTATTTGCGCTGAAAACTTACCTCACTTCCACTCTTTGCATAGAATGCCACAGAAAGGTTGGCGGGCAAACTGATACAATCCGTGGTAAGTGATAAATGCCGTGAACAAGATGACTAGTACAGAGTAGAAATCATCGATCTTCTACCTCAAAGAGGATCCATGAGATCATACAACAGCCGTAACCTATATGCCTATGGTACACAGGGAACCTCTGTCGCTACTCTGACTTCAAGGTCGAGTCGCATATACGCCCCCCCCCCTTTTTCCGAAAGGGAACGAGAGGAAAATGCACTCACCAGCAAGCAGGGTAAAAACTGTACGCCCGGACTTTATCTTGCTATCTTGCTGGCCTCGGTCCCACAGACACCCGCTGTGCAGTCACAAGTGGGCCGATGGAATAGAGGTCGTCACATGCTAACGTCATGTCCCGGAGGTAGAAGGAGGCAAATGTCGTGTTCGACCTCCAGTAGTACGCCCTCATAATGTCAGTCACAGATCTGTTAGTCCATAAGAGGCCATGATGCCGCTAGTGCCCTAATCTCGCGACCCAAAACGTTTACAAGCGTGGCTTGTCTATCCGTAGCCGTGGAGTACGCTAGCCGAATCGTATTTTTGAGCCAACTTGAGATAGTATTTTTGCTAATTTCTTGTTTGGCTTTGGGATCAAAAGGGATAAACAAACGCCTCCTACCCGCTCTGATCTCCTCTGTACGATTCAGGTAACACGCAAGTGCACGAACCGGACACATCAACATGTCTGATTCAAGACCGGACGAAAGGAAATCAGAT
>JAVTVY010022362.1:0-87053 GCA_036873755.1 Hanleya hanleyi
AAAAATATAGGTTGGTGTGCATTTTTTAGCTGTAGGCAACGTTAACTGGACTGACCCATGCTCAATTTGATAACCCAGAAAGCATAGGGAATAGCCCTAGTTTTGAAGCATATTCATGAAAAAATCATATAAATAGTATTTAACTTTTTCTTATATTCTAACTGTTTGCAGATAATCACAATGTCTATCAAAATTTAGCAAATTGGATGGATGTTGGTGTGCAAAATTCTCAGCTAGAAGGCTTTTAAAGGAAATCCCCATCTCTTAACCTAGAGAAGGGAGGTAACCCAATAGAAAAACAGGCAAAATGGCTGCCAAAGTCAAAAACCACCAGCGGACATCCTTAATTCATACAGTCCATTACTATTTTTAACAACCTTCATGCCTCTAAGGGCAGGGCCATATCCAGAGCTTATTCGGGGACACCCTTTCATGCCTTTTTGGGGCACATTTGTATGTAAAAAGCATTAAAATTGGCTGTAAAGTTTAGGCACCCATACCCTTTAACAGGTATCAAAATGGCTCTGGATATTGCTCTGAAGGGCATGTAGTACATTCATATAACACAAATAAACATGAGATTTTAATGTAGATACATGTAGGACATATAAGCTTATATCATTGCATCCCATATTTTCTACTCAATTAAGTATAATTTTCCTGGAAAGCCAAGACATTAAGATTGATAAAGGATGTATCACTCAAGGCCACACTTGTTTTTGAAGAGCTGCACTCATTTTCTGTGAAAATTGGCATTTATAACCTTATAAATGTATACCCGAAACCCTATTTCTTCTCATTTTTTGAACAGCAGTTTCAAACTTAGAAGCAGAAAACAACATATTTATGTCAACTGAGGCTAAATACTATGACATGGAAATGTTATTTATCCCAAGAACTGAAAATCTTGCCACTGAAATTCGTAGAAAGTCACCAGAATTTCTCTCGACAGATGCCTGAAGTTGAGTTCTACCGTTTGAATAATTAGAAGAAATAGTGTAAGGTACTCTGCAGATGGAGTGTTGATGTAACTTTTATGGCCCAATCTACTGAATGTAACCTCACCATGTTTGCATTAGAAGATAACATTTTCTTTCTGTGACATTTCCTTCTACAAACATTTTGTGGGTAATAAACTTCACAGGGTGATTGCTTGGCTAGGTTATAAATTGGTATAACTTTTGTAAATTGGTCACCGGACTAGAGTGCAGATTATTCTTCACATGCAGCCAGTACAACAGGCATATTCGACACATTGGTGCCAATAGCGCAATGGAGAATTCTTTAATAAATGGTTCATTCACTATATTAAACCATTCGGAAGAAAATATTCAAATTCAACAATGTTTTTCAACGAATCGCACCAATCAGGCTAGCAAAGTGTTCGATATCTCCTGGGAAATAAAAATTTAATAGATATGTTCATTGATAACTTCCCATTATTTAGGGATGTGAACTAAAAAATTCAAAAATGTTACCTTCACATTCATAAAAAAAAAAATCCAACACTTAAAATCACCAACGTCGACCAGTGTCTCGGGCATTATAGTCCGTATGTACGTAGAATGTATCATCCATTTCCTGACGTGCACAGTCTGTCGTTTACACGGGGTGCATTTCCAGTGTGAGCTTATACATTATGAAAACCTTTAATCTCACCAGGGCATTTGATTACCCAAATTTGGGCAAACCCTCTATTTAATGTGGCAAATGTTTTTTTAGGCAGTGAAACATGCCCAAATTAGTCCCTGAATTCTGGAAAAATACATGTAGGTATGCTTTGACTCAATTAGGCAGACACTTAATTGATCAGCAATCACAATGAACATTGATTGTCAATGCACGAAAAAATAAATAAAATAATTTAATTTTTTTCTTTTCTTTTTTTTGCTTTCTAATTTGGGCGTATCTTAATTTGGGAAGAAGGTCTAACGTTGTACATGTACCCAGGGTGTAATCTAAGCCCTGCTCACACCCAGTCCACTCACCTTAAATGTGCCCTTAAATGAGAGGTTTTCCCGTACACCTTGTTACAGCCTGGCATGTGGCATATATGCTGCTTTCTTTTACTATCACCAGTCCTGCAACAGACACGGTCACAAGTGCATTACAAGTCACATAGCATACATGTAAAAAGGCCTTCCTATCAACCTGGAGACAAGTAATTGGCCACTATATGTCGCTAGATGGCATTGTGCCAGAGTATGCTCTTAAAGTGTAACTGTGGTACTTTTGCAAGTTTACGTCATATTAAAGAAAATCTTCCAAATTATAGGATTTATACCCTGTTTCTTGTTTTCTGAATTTAATTTCAACAATTTCAATGTTATCAATGTTATTCCAAGGCACAGCGACACAAGCATGTCGGAACTTGTGACGTTATTATAGAAATATTAATCACGTCACAATGTTGCAAGTCTGTTCAATCCTCTGCATTGCCTCGACGTCATGCAGACTGTACAGGATTCTTGAACTTTGACGTCGTCAACATCACCTCTGACGTCAAAAGAGGCACTGAAAATTTCTCTCTCACTGTAGAAATCTGCCTTGAATCCTCGGAGACAAACTACAAGTGAACTGTTGGGGAAAAACTTTATTCATGTTACATGTATTACGTTTTCTCATTCACATCGTTATCTTGAATATGACGTACACTTACACAAGTACCCCAGTTACACTTTAAATTCAAGCCCTATATGACAGTGTGAACCAGAGAGACTGGGTGTGAAATACTCATAAAAGAGTTAAAACACAAAGCACCCTTACCTGCCATCTGAATCGCGACAGTTTGGACAGGTGCATGCCACACGTCGTAGACGTCGTCCCGGTGTGGCAGGATCATTTGCTGATGACTGCTGGGAGATCTGGTCGGGGCTGAGAGGCGTGGCAGGTTGAGCGCTCGTCTGCTGTATCACTTGCCATTTTGTTGGGTCATTTGGGTCCTGCTGAATTTGAGATACTGCTTGACCCCCAGCAGCTAATGAAAATTAAATGTCAGATAAAAATGTAAATTGAAAAATTGCGATCAACCATCATGAAGTAGACATTTTAAAGATAGTATAGAAGAGCAGCAATAAAAATTTACTGTAGAAGTTCAATAATAGATTCTTTTGAAGTTGAATTTTTAGCCCAAGGAAAGAGATCCAAACATAAGGGAGATAATTTTGATCATGATCAAGAGTTATCTCCCTTACACTGTACAGTGGAATCAGATAGACAGGTTCTACTTGCTCGTCTGGATATCTGTATACATATTGGTTTGTAACTTATAAATACTGAAAATTCACTATATAATATACACAATATCAAAGCAGGATGGCGTGTCAATAAGGTACATGTACCTCTAAAACCATTGGAGCTACTCACTGATAATTTGTGTGGCATTCAGACTCTGTTGTGTTTGCTGCAGTGCTGCTTGCTGTGTCCCTATGGCCTGTAGTTGAATTTGTTGTGGGCTCAACTGTGGAAGTTGTGCCGACGTCTCTGGGTTCAGGGTATTGCCTGCACCAGGCACCGCAACAGCCCCAAAATTTTGCAATGCTGCGCTGCTTATCAACTGAGGCTGGGAGTTCAATGCCTGGACAGTCTGAAAGTTTTGTAAATTCTGCATTGAAGGGATAGTTTGAATGTTCTGCAGACCTTGTAAATTTTGAAGTTGAATTGTCTGCACCCCACCACCAGGTTGTCGCAGATTTGCTACATTTAGCGTCTGCACAAAAGGATTTTGGGTAGCAATTATTTGTCCGTTGCTAGTCAACTGGAAGTTACTAAAACCTTGCGCGCCCAGGTTTTGAAAAAGTTGCGGTGCAATGATGCTAGGCATGGTTTGGGACGTTGTCGCATTTGATGTTGTAGTCGTTGTAGACGTAGCTTGTGGAGTGGATGCGACAGCGAACGAGAGAACATTTTGTGTGCCTGTCATGGCGCCCTGGCAATGAGCAAGAATTGCCTGTTGACCACCAGCATTGATGAAGTTTGTGCCCATGGGCATTATGGTGGGGAAAGCTGTACCCTGGGAGTGTGCTGTAAAAGTGGGCGTACTGACCGTTCCTTGTGACTGTGAGGAGGCAGGACTGTCAGCCTGTTGCTGAGCAACCACAACCTGACCAACAGCTGAAACCGTATTACTCTGAGCATGAGCTGATGTACTGTTGGACTCGGTAGTTTTTGAGTTCTCGTTTGCCAGAACGACGACTGTCGCTTGTTCATTGCCATCCACTTTCATGTCACTGTGTCCTTGCTGGATTTGAATATGTTGTGGTTGAGAATTCTGAATGAACGACGCGACTGAAGGGGCCAGTTGTGTCTGGGCTTGACCAGCTGCATTCAACTGGGATATCGTTGCCCCGGGTGGGAGGGTAAGTCCTGCCCCTTGAAACTGGGACTGGAAAGCGGGCTGAGAAAGTGCCTGTATCGGCACTTGTATAGTTTGCATTGCCTGTCCTTGTCCAGTGGAAATTGGGATCTGAATATAATTGGGAATCTGTTGAACTTGTTGTTGCAGAGGCACCTGCAATGTCTGAATCATTCCGGGGCGCTGTTGTTGTGGTGCAACATTTTGAATCGCGGCCAAATTGATCAAATTTCCACCTATATTCACCATGTTGCCTAGGTTACCGAAAGCCGCGACATTGGACAGCATGTTTGGAGCAGCAGCAGCCGATGGAGCCTGGGCGCGCATCAGTTGACCGGTCGGAGTTGACAGTATGGTTTGATTTCCGGCCATAAATGTCTGCCCACCCGGTGCTGCTGATCCGGCTGAGGGGATAAATATGGCTTCCTGTCCGTCTATTGACAAGGTTTGAAATGGAGGTGGGACGACATTGTAGGTGATCTGACCGCCCGGACCAGTCGTGGCGATAATTTGAGGCGATTGTTGAAAGAACTGACCCTGCTGGAGGGCGGTGTGGGCGGTGGTGGCGCTGGTGAAAGCGGGGGCCGTGTTTTTTACAGTCCCGTTTCCGTCTACGGTCAGGTTGCCTGTCGTCGGTAACTGGACCCATGTTGGTGCGCTGGCCGTGGTAGTCAAAACCTCCCCTGACCCGTTCACTGTCCCGTTTCCCACGACCCGAATCGGTGTATTCGCTCCTCCCTGACTCCCGGTAACAGATTCGTCGGGAGGGGCTCCGATTTTGCTGCAAGTGGCCGCCAGTAGAGCCAAGGGGGATGGCTGTGCGTCCTACAAAACAAGGCGGGGTTTTGAGAAAGGGGTGTGAATTTCCTGGCGAAAGCCATTCACATGGGAAGACGGTACCAGCCCAAAATCAACCACATGGCAAAATTCTGTAAAAATTCTCGCGAAAATCGAATGAATACTCACCTGCGAAGTACTGACCGGCACAACATAATCTTGATTTGCGCGTCGGATCGCCACAGTGGACATTTAACGGATAAAACCGTAGAGTAATTGTGTACAAATTGTCTATTTCCTGCCTTCACAAATAAAGGATCTCTATCGCGGATGAAAACAGCTGCCCTCCCCAGCCAACTGGAGGAAAAGGGTGGGCCGTATTCATACGCGTCTAATATAGTTCCTGAACAAAATGAGAATTTTCAGTGAATTACGGAAAGGAAAGCGAATTCGACAACTGAATATCGTTCAATATATTCGTGATATTCTCTAATCTGGTATTACTGTTCAATTTTATTATGAGTTTAGCGGTTTGGCGATTATGCGAAAAACGGTCAAGGCGGTTGTATTCCGGTCAAAATACGTCATAGGTGGAGCGTGATTGACAGTCGAGAAATTGAGATGAAAGGGTTCCGCCCGCGTTTCGAGTCACCCCAATCACGCGACAATCAATATTTCGAATACTATATTTAAATTAAGCTGATTTTCTCGTCATTTAGAGTTCGTTAGAGAGAAGGTTAAATTTATGTTTGTTTGAGTGTTCCTGTTCCTGACTTTGCAAAGGCAGCATTAAAACAAGAAAACCCCGACCTACAAATTTCTCGAGGGGTTCTCGAAACAGATCGTAGTAAATTAATTATGTGGGGCCTTGCGTGCAAGCGACAAAAGGGGGAAATCATACTCGGACAGAAAAAGAGGTTACACCTCCACAGGCTTCATAACATTGTGCGGCCACACCTTTTTTTCTTTATTCAAAAACAAACGGTTTGACATTTGTAACGTTAAAACAGTGTATGTTGGCCTACTTCAAAACAAAAAGTAAACCCGGAACCGTAAATGTATTAATTATTATATCGTCATGATGTACGGGTACATCGTGTTTGTTTTCTCTATTTTCAATATTCAGAAACTGTCATGTACAAATACAGGAGCTCGGCACATGAATCTCACGGGGGAGGGGGGTGTAACAATTGGGGTGGAGTGTTTGATTATCGAGATTTCGCATCATAGTTGAAGTTCTTCCAGATCCCTGTGCCCTATCTATACCTTAACCTAAGGGCTCCTGCAAGTAATATATACATGTGAATGACATTAATGTAATTATTAGCACATATATAGGCCTATTTCCGAGACCCATCTGCAGGCAAAAGTACTGTACAATAAATGGAAATACCCAGTCTGATAAAAACCAGATTTAAAAGAAAAAAATAGATACCCCCCCCCCCCTTTTTTTTCAATCAGATTGAGAAATAGGGCCTACCTGATCTAACAGGCAAACCTGAGCTATTCCTGCATGATCAAGGACGGATAAAGATTCTCTGAGTGCACTAAGATTGGCATGATCAATGTGTTATTTAAACTGGACCCAGCCCCTGTTTCATACTGTATATTTTAGGGGTAATGGATAGATGTAACTCTGCCTAAAAAAAAATGCGCGCTTTTTTTTCAAGCTTTATTTTTCTTCTTTTTTTCTTTTCTTTTTTTCAAATTTTATTTTACATTCTTTTTTTTTCGTAAATTTATTAAACGTCATCAGGTATTATTGACAAATAGTACATATGAGATAGAGACTCGTCCAGTCTATGTGTTATTGTATCTGGAATATGATGCAGGGTATAGACCAAAGGTCTCCCCCGCCCCCTCCCCCCACTCCTCCCCGACCCATTAATAACAGTTGCTAACCTACATCATTTTCTGAGCTGCCTCAGCAGTTGCCTGCTAAAGAGACATGATCAGTATTTGCATGATGTTTTCACATTTGTAATTGTATGAATACTGGTTATAGGCTCTAATTCACCCAATAATAAGTGAAAGGTTATAAATGATATTGTTGATACACGTGAAAGTATCCTTAGTAGTATAAGAAAGGCCGATCTTGGCGCATTTGTGGATGGAGAGATGTGGTCGGAGACAGGGTGGACATGAGGTGATATGATCCTTGACCTTGGGCTGACCTTTGACCCTGGACGTTGGATAGGGTAATAGAGTGTCAATCTCACGTTCGGCTATTTCCGTATTGGCAGAACGAGCCTCTCACATAGAACGCACAAATCCCCACCGGTGGGGAGCGTATGACGATCACGCAGTGAGCCAGCTACGAAATAGTGCCTTTGATAATCGAGAGATCCGGGCGCATTTTATTCTGAAATTCAGTTAATTTTAACCAAACGAACATAATTCATTCAAATTATACAAAACTATTTCTATGTTTAGTTGAATAATAGCAATCTATCCCCAGAACTCAGCAACTGGGCTAATTTCCGCCAATACGGAAATAGACGAATGCGAGATTGGTTCCGCCGAAAATTAATTGTGCGCATGATAAGATAAGATTCTTTATTGTACTGAGCATCCCATTTGGGACAGAGTACAAAGCACATAAAAAGTAGAATAAATAAGAAAGTAAACAAACAGGTGCGACGTTTCCGTTTCCGCTCCCAGAAATCCACTAGGCCAGAGGTCAGTTGGCATCAGCCTACTATTAATTTCATTACTTGTTATGTATTAGCGTTAAAAATCGACAAAAATCCAGAAAATTCACAATGCATAAATCCACCTGGCATGTCAATATTTACCTTGTGGGACATTACCAGTGGAAGTCTTGACAGATGTTGACCATGGAAATTTCAAATTACCGCCACTGACAGCTGATTGGTGCTACAGAATGTCATTCAACTTGTAAACAGGGAGCCTTCTCACCCTTCACTGATCATGTCTTCATCCACCATGCTTTTTCCAAAGTGGCCCAAATCAACACCAGGAAGTACAGTTTGAATACTCATCTGCAAGTTGAAATATCAAATGTATCAGAAATGCTGAAAAATCGCAGTTCATAAAATCCATAAAGATCTGCTCTCAAATTTCTAAACAATGTAGGTCGTGGCTACTGACCCGGAAGTGATTAATTGTAGTCTGATGCCTGTCAGGAATGGAACCATTGTTAAAATAAGGAATGCTCTCATCTGAACAAACCATACCCATCCCCAAACTATCTTGAGAAAGCACAGATAAAACTATGCACAAATATAGATTTTACAGCCTATATACCAAGGGTACCCCCTTTATATTTCCCCTCGATTTGCCCCATATGCCTTAAGACTGAGGTACAAGTAAAAAGTACAATATCTCACTAACCTGTACATATTTTTCCATCTGGTAAAAAGCACCAAGTCGACAATCCCTCTGCCTATAAAAGGAAGTATAAAGCATTAACTAGATATGTTAAACACTATTTTTAATTATTTTTTTATTATTTTAATTCATTTTTTATGAAATTATTCAAATTAAAGTTTAAAAATAAAGAAAACTTAAATTCAAAATGTGTCAAAACATAATTTGTTTTCAACCTGCTCATTTAGGCTACATTTGGTAAAAATTTCCTTCATGGCAGTGGTTAACTTCTCCATGTAATCAGTGGGTCATCCCAGTAATCTATCAAATGGGATTTAAATTTGATGTTGATACAAAGATCAAAGACATGTTTAATCCTGTAATAAGTGACAGCAATATACACAAATGTGTACACAACACATACCAAAATATAACACAGAGGTGTTTATGGTATACACAACTCCCATATAGAGAATATATGTCAGTTCAATTGGATGGATCTACATCTCATCAAGATCTTGCTGGCAGTAATTAGAAAGATGCACATATTACTTGTAAACAGTTATTATTACTGAGAAAACTCCTAAATAACATTGAGGAATATATTCTGTGTCAGATTTCAAGTCCATGAATGCAATGTCTGCAAACAGGCAACACTTGTCAAAACACAACATAGAAGAAAAAAAGGAATAAAATTCAATGACAACATATCTGATGGTCATTTGCTGATCTCTGCTACATTAACAGCCATGAAAGATGAGGACAGCTGGAAGTTGCCTAACTTAAACTGTTAACTGTTTGGTGAAAGATTAAAGTGGCAACTTACAGTGAGAAAGGCCTATCTTCCAACAGAGTTGGAGGCATACCTCTGAGTCACACTGTGCGAAATTCCCAGAGTTGATGTGTGTGTGGGGGGGAGGGGGTTGTATGGGGCTTGCTAATATTTGGTGCCTGTAATCCATGTTCCTTGCTACCCACAAGATCTCTGATATGAATATGAAAGAGAATTACAAACTTATAATCCTGGAGATAGTGGAAATGGAATGAAGAGAAAGTATTTGCTATGATGCAAATGTGACTGACAATAAACACACAACAATGTGAAACCCTCAACAGTCAGATTAACTGTTGACTCAGTTAATCAGATTTTATTTGTCTCATTAAAGTTACAAATGCAAAAGGCATTTTGGAAATTCTTTGTGTGTGGAACAAACATCTGAGTTTTTACAGGTGATATAATTAGTATTAATTTCATGTGGTTTTAGACTGATATAAAGTGAATTAATGCATAAATGATTTGAAGCATTGAAGATTTGAACTGAGGTCGAGATTTTGAAAAAAAAAGCATGTAATTGTATCTATGTGAATTTCCTTTCTTCCATTTACATTTTATTGTATCTTGAAAGTTAATTTGCTCATAATTACCAGCTGTGTTAAATGAACCTCGTCATATTTGGCATTGACTATTTGGCCCTAGTACTGACAAATCAGTCATTTTTTGCCTATATTTGCTCCAAAAGGTCTCAATTTTGTCGCAGAAATGGCATAACAATACAAGAGATGTTACCCAGCATTATCAGTATGATAGTTATTTCAACCACATTTAGCAAGAAAAAAAATAATTTTAATAATTCAAAAATTTATTAAAATTAATTAAAATTTTTATTTTATTTTATTAATAATTTAATAACATAAATTTGAAACAACCCCAATATTTGAACTTAGTTCATGAGTCATCATGGCAAAAATTGGGCTGATCCAGTAAAAACTGTAGCCACAGTGACGATTTAAAGTTCTCTGGTCAAATGTGAAAATGTCGGGTGATAGGCATCAGCCTACTATTAATTTCATTACTTGTTATGTATTAGCGTTATAAAAATCGGCAAAAATCCAGAAATTCACAATGCATAAATCCACCTGGCATGTCAATATTTACCTTGTGGGACATTACCAGTGGAAGTCTTGACAGATGTTGACCATGGAAATTTCAAATTACCGCCACTGACAGCTGATTGGTGCTACAGAATGTCATTCAATTTGTAAACAGGGAGCCTTCTCACCCTTCACTGATCATGTCTTCATCCACCATGCTTTTTCCAAAGTGGCCCAAATCAACACCAGGAAGTACAGTTTGAAGACTCATCTGCAAGTTGAAATATCAAATGTATCAGAAATGCTGAAAAATCGCAGTTCATAAAATCCATAAAGATCTGCTCTCAAATTTCTAAACAATGTAGGTCGTGGCTACTGACCCGGAAGTGATTAATTGTAGTCTGATGCCTGTCAGGAATGGAACCATTGTTAAAATAAGGAATGCTCTCATCTGAACAAACCATACCCATCCCCAAACTATCTTGAGAAGGCACAGATAAAACTATGCACAAATATAGATTTTACAGCCTATATACCAAGGGTACCCCCTTTATATTTCCCCTCGATTTGCCCCATATGCCTTAAGACTGAGGTACAAGTAAAAAGTACAATATCTCACTAACCTGTACATATTTTTCCATCTGGTAAAAAACACCAAGTCGACAATCCTTCTGCCTATAAAAAGAAGTATAAAGCATTAACTAGATATGTTAAACACTATTTTTAATTATTTTTTTATTATTTTAATTCATTTTTTATGAAATTATTCAAATTAAAGTTTAAAAATAAAGAAAACTTAAATTCAAAATGTGTCAAAACATAATTTGTTTTCAACCTGCTCATTTAGGCTACATTTGGTAAAAATTTCCTTCATGGCAGTGGTTAACTTCTCCATGTAATCAGTCGGTCATCCCAGTAATCTATCAAATGGGATTTAAATTTGATGTTGATACAAAGATCAAAGACATGTTTAATCCTGTAATAAGTGACAGCAATATACACAAATGTGTACACAACACATACCAAAATATAACACAGAGGTGTTTATGGTATACACAACTCCCATATAGAGAATATATGTCAGTTCAATTGGATGGATCTACATCTCATCAAGATCTTGCTGGCAGTAATTAGAAAGATGCACATATTACTTGTAAACAGTTATTATTACTGAGAAAACTCCTAAATAACATTGAGGAATATATTCTGTGTCAGATTTCAAGTCCATGAATGCAATGTCTGCAAACAGGCAACACTTGTCAAAACACAACATAGAAGAAAAAAAGGAATAAAATTCAATGACAACATATCTGATGGTCATTTGCTGATCTCTGCTACATTAACAACCATGAAAGATGAGGACAGCTGGAAGTAGCCTAACTTAAACTGTTAACTGTTTGGTGAAAGATTAAAGTGGCAACTCACAGTGAGAAAGGCCTATCTTCCAACAGAGTTGGAGGCATACCTCTGAGTCACACTGTGCGAAATTCCCAGAGTTGATGTGTGTGTGTGGGGGGAGGGGGTTGTATGGGGCTTGCTAATATTTGGTGCCTGTAATCCATGTTTCTTGCTACCCACAAGATCTCTGATATGAATATGAAAGAGAATTACAAACTTATAATCCTGGAGATAGTGGAAATGGAATGAAGAGAAAGTATTTGCTATGATGCAAATATGTGACTGACAATAAACACACAACAATGTGAAACCCTCAACAGTCAGATTAACTGTTGACTCAGTTAATCAGATTTTATTTGTCTCATTAAAGTTACAAATGCAAAAGTCATTTTGGAAATTCTTTGTGTGTGGAACAAACATCTGAGTTTTTACAGGTGATATAATTAGTATTAATTTCATGTGGTTTTAGACTGATATAAAGTGAATTAATGCATAAATGATTTGAAGCATTGAAGATTTGAACTGAGGTCGAGATTTTGAGCATGTAATTGTATCTATGTGAATTTCCTTTCTTCCATTTACATTTTATTGTATCTTGAAAGTTAATTTGCCCATAATTACCAGCTGTGTTAAATGAACCTCGTCATATTTGGCATTGACTATTTGGCCCTAGTACTGACAAATCAGTCATTTTTTGCCTATATTTGCTCCAAAAGGTCTCAATTTTGTCGCAGAAATGGCATAGCAATACAAGAGATGTTACCCAGCATTATCAGTATGATAGTTATTTCAACCACATTTAGCAAGAAAAAAAATAATTTTAATAATTCAAAAATTTATTAAAATTAATTAAAATTTTTATTTTATTTTATTAATAATTTAATAACATAAATTTGAAACAACCCCAATATTTGAACTTAGTTCATGAGTCATCATGGCAAAAATTGGGCTGATCCAGTAAAAACTGTAGCCACAGTGACGATTTAAAGTTCTCTGGTCAAATGTGAAAATGTCGGGTGATAGGCATCAGCGTACTATTAATTTCATTACTTGTTATGTATTAGCGTTATAAAAATCGGCAAAAATCCAGAAATTCACAATGCATAAATCCACCTGGCATGTCAATATTTACCTTGTGGGACATTACCAGTGGAAGTCTTGACAGATGTTGACCATGGAAATTTCAAATTACCGCCACTGACAGCCGATTGGTGCTACAGAATGTCATTCAACCTGTAAACAGGGAGCCTTCTCACCCTTCACTGATCATGTCTTCATCCACCATGCTTTTTCCAAAGTGGCCCAAATCAACACCAGGAAGTACAGTTTGAAGACTCATCTGCAAGTTGAAATATCAAATGTATCAGAAATGCTGAAAAATCGCAGCTCATAAAATCCATAAAGATCTGCTCTCAAATTTCTAAACAATGTAGGTCGTGGCTACTGACCCGGAAGTGATTAATTGTAGTCTGATGCCAGTTTTCGCAGCTAAAGTGAGTTCTGGGGCTAGATTGATAGAGTGTATCCATGGCACCTTGGAGTGCAGAAGTCACGGGACGTCATCAGTTACAGTAGAGAAGCCGCCGTTCTATTTCACATCAAGCTCAAGAGGCCCAGTGGGCCATGTAATTGAGACGATAACAATGCAAGTCATTCCAAGCTTGCTCCCGTTCCATTTCATGTGCGCACGTGCATGGATGAAAAGTACACTCCTATATAGGCTCATAAGGGCAGGTATGTGTGAGATAACGGGCTAACGCTGTGGCGAACAACTGAAGGGGTCTCAGGGTCGCTGGGTGACGTTTATCGGTGACGTCATGGTACGCATTCGTACTTGGGGAGTAGTACAGAAAGCGCTATTTCGGGTGCCCATGTTCTACCTCTACACACAAGCCCCCAGGGTTGGGCATGTGGACCTTGGAAGCTTGTGAGTCCCGAGAAGAACAGGTGACCTCTTTTGTGACATCATCAGTAGTCGAGAAAACCCAGAGACATGACATTCACGGATGTGCATGGAAGTGTATGGGCGATCGATGGGCCATCTTCGATCCAACTGGGGAGTACCTGTTATTGTATTGAAGCCCTTGTTCTGTAGAATAAGACTGCGGGGTTGTCGACGTTGTCATGTCATGGTGTGCATTGACAGTCGAGAAGTAGTAAAGAAAGATGGCACATGGGAGATTTTTGACGATCTACGGGTCATCCTTGGTCCATTTATGGCATGTATGATGTGTGATTGAAGCGCGTGTGGTGTAGAATAAGCTTGTGTTGTTCGCGGAGTGCAGTGACGCCATGTGCGCATAGGCAGCCAAGGAGTATTAGAGAAAACAGCATGTTCGGATGCGCACTGGGGACATGCCTACCTGATATGCCTACCCCGATACACTGGGTCATACGGTTAGTTGTAATGAAACTCTTATTGTTTAGAATGAGTTTGGGGTGATAGGTGCATGCGCACTCGGGAGTAACAGGGAAAGTGGAGGTGTGTGTCATCGCTAGAGCTCTCCTTAATTGGGTATAAAACACGTCCCCTCTAGACGTACCCATTGCACTTCCTGAGACAGGGTGGGTTCTCATCCTTATTCAGCTCTGGTTTTACAGCATGCAGTAACGGTTGATTTGCTCATGTGGTACCGAGCGGTGGTCCAAACTATGCTTGCAGATGGCCAAGACATTGAGCGACGCCAGATCCTGGAAGAGTTCACAGATGCGGTACTGACGAGAATCGACTCAATGGGGAGGCGTGCTATCAACCACTATTACTGGACCATGACAGCCATCCCCGACGCTATAGGACCATGAGCCATCACGCCGAGGCTTGCAACCGCTTTTCGGAACTGACTGCCCTTAGAGTACTGACCCTGATTCCGTGGCACGATTAAAATCGACTGTTTCCAGGACTTCCATGTCTTGTGATAGAGAGACCGTTAACTAGGCACAGATTCTTTCACTCGTGTACTCTTTCTATCATCCCTCAGACATACATCTATACGTAGTCCCACAGGCGTGTCTCGTACTCAACATAGCACTATTCTGATTGGATAAACGGGGTTCAATGAGAGAACAACAACAGAAGAATGCATGCCAAACATTTTATTATCCTCAATGTTACATCATACCCAAGCTGGGGTGCCGACCTGGGTAAGTTTATTGCCTTTGTATGTCGGTCATGTTCGTTCAATGAGCAGCCATAATTGCGCTAGACGACTCTTCAAGCATCGTCGTCAAAGGAGGTCTGATCTGCGAGTTTCGTGACGATAAATGTGACGTTGGTCACCATATACACCGTACTTTGGGTTTAAGGGCGTTATTTCTAGCCCATGCCAAAGGATCCAATTGTTAAATCGGGACAACAGCCGTCTCCAGCTATGCACGACCCATAATGGTAAAGACCTGGTCGAAAATATGGATGTTAGTGATGCGGTAATAATGACATAGGATGTAACCGAAGGCTAGATTCATGTCAAAGGCGGTGGCTTGATCCTTAAAATGGCATCGACGTAACTGCGTAGACGGGAAAAATCGATGAGACAGAAATTGTAGAGGTCTAGCAGAAGGCGGTGGCGATGGAAACACCGTCGGATCGTAGACCAGTGGCGCCCCTCACTTACTTGATTAATGTCGGGGAAAAGCCTCAATGGGTACGTCCTCATGATAGTCCACGAAGTGAGCTTCATCGCTAGCATGGAGTCGAATGACTTGATCGAAAGATTCGTTCATGCATGCATCGCATACGTTGGGGTGGCCCAGGGATGGGTGGGCACCTCAACCCTTCTGGTGGGTAGTCCCTCTGCCTCGATACTGGCTTCTACCGGCTCCCTCAAACGTGTCTGCCTGCTCCGTTAATGCTGTACACTTTGATGCCGTCGCAGCGGATTACCCCGTTTGATGCAGAGATCGCAATCATCATATTCATCCGTCGCTGTCTCATGGAGTAACCGTTCGTAGCGCTGTAATGATTCCAGGAGCTGAATCGGCTCCCCGCAGATCGTACAGGGCCATGGTTGGCAGATTCGTGGTGGTGTAAATTGTCCAGGCGATTAAACCGCTCTCTGCATAACGTGATGTATTCGGAGTGGAAGCTGGACGGGCCGGCTCCTCGATCTCACGGTCTACGGGCGCTTTCACCCTCAAGCGTGCATGCGTTAAACGTTGATGGCGTCTGAAATGAATTAGGCGTTATGCCGTCATTTTCGTCTGACGACGATACAGCTCACCAATCCCCAGTGTACGAGTTGTCACAGCGACACAGCTCACCAATTACCAATATACGAGTTGTCAGAGCATTTCCATCATAGCCCTCTAGATGTGTATCTAATACCGCTTATGCCGGTGCTAAGGGCCGTGTGGTCATGTCATCCAAGTTGCCACATGAACAGATACAATAAAAGCGTACCTGAGATACAACACATATCACGAATCGTTAGATTCTTGGTATGTGCTTTAGAATAGGTTTACCAGAAGACTATTCTGTGAAATCATATGACGCAGTCAGTATGTCGGCACCTCTTCCCACTTCTCTTATATGTGTTGTAATTTTTACCTGTATATGGCGAGATTCTGCTGGTGGACGTTTCGTCCCCGAGGCCCGCCCCCTGTATAGACCTTTTGGTCTTTGATATATGTTGGCATTTGTGGGAAGTTGATGCTGGGTCGACATCGGGCCTTACAGACTAGTCTTTTGTGTTGAATGCCGTCATTTTCATCTGACGACGATACAGCTCACCAATCCCCAGTGTACGAGTTGTCACAGCGACACAGCTCACCAATTACCAGTGTACGAGTTGTCAGAGTATTTCCATCATAGCTCTCTAGATGTGTATCTAATACCGCTTATGCCGGTGCTATGGGTCGTGTGGTCATGTCATCCAAGTTGCCACATGAACAGGTACAACACATACCATTAATCGTTAGATTCTTGGTATGTGCTTTAGAATAGGTTAACCAGAAGACTATACTGTGAAGTCATGTGGCTCTGTCAGTATGTCGGCACCTCTTCCCACTTCCCTTATATGCCTTGTAATTACGTCAAGCAAGCCGTACGGGTGGGTTGCTTAACGCTGGGATGAATCTCCTTGTACTCTTCGACTCGCGGTGCTGGTCGACCTTCATGGGCATTGAATCGTCGGGTTTCAGGGGTGAGGAGCGAGAGAGAGATTGGATATAACCTCACATTCCGCATGGCTCTCAAGAGTGGCGAGGGTTGGTGTGATCTATGGATGAAATGTTGACGTCGGGTCAATTGACTGTGATGTTTAAATACAGCAATCCGTACATGGAGTACAGTTTGTGGCGGAGTAAACTATCCTGGTGATGAAATGATTCGAGCAGGTCGTACAATTGAACATCGTGGAAGTGGGCAGAGTGGCTGCTGGAAGGGAACAGAACACTCACCTTTATAGCGCTCGCTGACGATCTATGTTTGGCACAACCGGTTCAAACGGGTTAACCCGTTTCAACGTGAACAACATAACCACTGAGAATTCCCCTTCCTGCCGGGATTAGTACAACAGAATTAAGATATTGGAAAATGGAGAACGTTGTGAAAATTCCCCCTTTTCAACGTATCAAGACCAGCGTGATTCCTACACTCTTGTACATAGGTCTATGTTCGGTGAAGTCGGGTTTTAGTTGCTGGTGTGTGCATGCTGGCGTGGGTTGGAATCCAACTCCTGACTCAATTTTGTACCCCCAGAATATTGTACCTACATCACTACAATAAAACACACAAGACAGGGTTTTCTTAGGTGAATTCTCACTTTTTTATACAGTGAACAACAAGAACACGAGAACAGCCACGTGAGAACTTAAGCCTTGTATATTGAAATCGTCATACACCAATACATTCCTGCCCTCCGCCTTGGAGCAAACATGCACGATAGTGAGAATGGAGTATCCACGGCAACGATGGTAGAGATGAAATTGGTAGTACTAGATGTACACTCTACTGCTGAGGCCTCCCAATGCTTAAGTGTTCAGGGCTTGATTGTATACACGGCAACCCAATGTTTCCCGGATCGATCCATCGGGTATGTGTCGAAGACGTACGCGGTAGCGCACACATGGTCTAGCAAACACCCCTTGAAAGACGATGCGTGTGCATAGATCACTCTCGAGTACGTTCTTGATCCGAGTCACACAGGACGTTGTGCGTCTTATCCACTTGAATGATGTTGTCGAATTCGGAGTACTTAGCAAATCACATTGATGGTGCTCCGGAGGACTCGAGCAAAGTGGATTTCCGACCGTAAGCTGCCTTGCTTGGCGAAGATCAGCTGATAGCCAGCTAACGAAGTTCTACCGAAGGATGTGGTTCCCTTCGTCATGATGTATTTGTCCTGTCGCTGTAAACGGGCTGTGATAAGCCTAGAAGAAATTACCCCGTCCAAAGTTCGGTGTTAGGGCAGTGGCCGGGTCCTGCTGCCCATTCATATGCAGGGCCACAAAAATGATGTTGAAATCTTTTATATGAAACGGGTTCTCAGGGTAGGGCCCTGAAAGTGGTATTCTCCACACAGACCAGGATCAGTCGTTTGAGCAGTTTCTCCAAGAATAAATTTTCTTGGTTGGCGCTCGTGTTCCCTGCAGGTAGAGAGAATACTTTGGTTTGCATACATCGGATGGGGTATAGGTCTTTTTTCTCCAAGACTTTGACTTGACCCAATTGTACGACTGCACGCGATTTCACTTCACGGATATACAGCACTGCCCTACAGGCACATCTTATTTAGATCTCTATCTCTATAAAAATGAAGCGGGCATTCTCTCTCGTCGACTTTATGACAAAAGAGATGATTACAATTTCGACATCGTAAACTATCCCTTTCTGGATAGTAATATTCCAGTGGGACCTGCATATGGCGTATACATATCTCGCTTAGTAGCATTTGCTAGATCCTGTGTTAAATGTGATGATTTTAATCAACGTCACAAAACATTGTTGCAGAAACTTATAAAACAGGGCTATTCCATCAAGCGCCTCCACTCAAAGTTTCTCAAATTTGGCGATACATATCGCATGCTGATAGCAAAATACGAACGTAGCGTGCAAGATCTATGGCGCTACGTTTCGTAACATGTGTCTAATTCCGCTTAACCCGGGGCTAGGGGCCGTATGAGCCCATGTACTTCAAGATCCTCATGGTACTCATATGAACAGTCACAATCAAAGCGTGACTGAGGTACATCGTTTTTAGATGACGACTCTATAACGAATATTATGGATTAAGAATACTGATCAGCGATACGGATTTGATATTTGGGAACATCATGATGTCTTGCCGGCATCATTGAAAACTGTTGACCGCTTCTCTCTTGCAGGAAACAAGCCTGTTTATGTATACTATGATTGTCTTTTTGAATTTGGTGCTAATACTGTTATGTGGAAAATGGAATAGGTCTTTGGATTATGGACGCGGATATTCTCTAATGGACGACGGCTGGATTATGAATGACGGACTAGACGCTTGTAATTCCATGATGATCTTAGATCCACCGCGCGCTCGTCTACGTCGATGGCCATCAAGACAAAAGTTGGTGGCACCCGTATCAATTGGAGTTTGTTGTATACCCTGTTCAAGAGGTAACGGTCTTGCATGAACAGGTCCGCGTTCAGACGTTTAATGAGATCGACCGAACAACTGGTCACCCTAAAATTCTGCCATTTCACCCATCCGGTATTATGATTCTCAGCCCCATGTGCTCGGGGATGTCACGGCAGGAGAAGGGTGCTGTCCACCGAGACTTTTTCGTGAATTCCACCGTGACGGAATCACCGTTGGGAAGACTTTTTTTTATTCAAAGCCATGTACTCGGAAGTTCCGAGGTCATACCCATGTGGTTTCTTGCTTAGTTTGCTATTCTATATTACATCTCTTTACGGATCCATGAAAAATCTACAGATGATCCAGCATTTTCAGTCAATCTTGCCTCGAAATGTTCGTGACGGAATCACCTGAAACGGACATGACTATTGACTAGTGTTGCTTGTCTATTTTTTTGCTGCTTTGTTTCAATCTGATCATTCTTATATGACATCTCTTACTAAAATACAGAATCCAAGGATGATAAAAACGCGATTGGGTCGTCACAGGGGTTAAATCTAGTTCGTGACGGAATCACAAAAAAATCGTGATGGAATCACGAGTGCGCTTTTTAAATCTTCTCCGTAAAAGAGCTTTATTAATTACACATTTTCTCCCCAAAAATATTCCTATGAGGAACTGTGAACTGCTCTCTAACTTCACGAACGTATATCTAATTATAAAATTAATACTCTGAACTCTTATTTCGGCCAATGAATACAGTTCCTGTCACAGGCATAACTTTTCTACAGATGTTTTAAAATAGTATACTTTTCAGTAAAATGCAACTTTTCTTCCTTGACAATTTCGAATTTCCTGAGTTCAACAGGTTTATAAAATTGCGGGAAAAATATTTCGCGATTAAAACACATCTTCTCTGTTATTGGCGTGTTCCAGGAGATCATAGGAAGCGAATAGAAAACACAGTATGCTAATATATCGTCTACGAAACGAATGTGGAGTGAGTTTTATGCGAAAAAGGGCTGTTTTTAGCGATGTCCGCTTTTTCGTGGAATTCATGATTTGGCTTCTCGGCCGTACGACAACAACGTTTCGGTGTATAAATGCGTCATATCCGTCATTCATTGGGCAGCCGTCGTCTATCAAGAGTTTCCAAAGGTTCATAACCAAAGACCTGTTTCAATAATAATACATGCATTAGCACCTATATTAACATAACTGAACGATAAGAAGTAGATTGGAGTTACTTGAAAGATAGAAGCGGCCAACAGTTTTCAATGAGAAGATCACAAGATCAACTGATATTCTGTTCATCAAATCCGTATCACAATTCAATGTTCGTATAGTGTAGTACATTGCCGTGCCGTATCCGAAAGTGATGTCACGATACTGGTGTGCCTAAAAGAAATACAATGTTCCAATGAACATATTAATCTGTCAGATGAGTATCTCAGTGTATCGCTTTGATAGCGATTGTCCTTGTACGGAGATGCATTTCACACAGTGTTTATACGACCCCTAGTCCCGGGTTAAACGGAATTAGATACGAATTACAGTACATAGCGCCAAAGATCTTCAATATTATGATTATAGTTTGCAATCAACAGATGATATATATCACCGAATTTAAGAAACTTGGAATGCAGGCATTTTACATGTTTTAATTTTATAACCTTGGGTTACAAGTTTTTGTAGCAATGCCTTGTGACGTTGATTGAAATAATCAAGGTCTAGCATATGCTACAAGGCGAGATATGTATACTCCAAACGCAGTTCCTTCTGGAATATTTCTGTGAATGAAAGGGTCATTTACAATGTCAAATTGTAATCGTCTCTTTTTTTGGTATAATCACCGTTAGGGTAAAAGGTAATTCTCCTTCACCGCTTCGTTCATATAAAGGTTATCCAGTGCAAGAAGATCGTCTTTTTAACGTTTTGAGGAATGTAAAGGAATGTAAATTATATTCACTTGGTATATCGTGTTACCGAATTTAACATAATATATTATTTATGAGAAATTACACCAGTTCCGTAAACAATGAAACAGCCCAAGAACGGTAACCGTTATACAATTTAGAACTAAAAAACGCCTTCTGTAGGCACGGTAGGGGTAAGTGTTGGTCGAGTCTTTCGCTGAGCTGAAGGTCCACCTGCTGTGATCATTCGTCGGACCCACCGCGGCACCTTCGGGATTCCCCATTGACGACCTTGGCTTCACGTACACATGGACTAAATCCACGTAGGCCGTACCCTTACTACTGCTGGCGAGAGGGAGATGTTCCACACTAGGACCTGTTCTGCATCGACAGGACGGTCCACACATCAAGTTCACTGTTGGCAGAAGAGCATGAATCTGGGTGGATCAAGACCATGTTCACACAAAGATGTTCCAGGTCTTCGATGAACGCCGTAGTTTGGTCGGTCGTCGGGTGTGCAATGCGGGTTGTTGTACTTGGGCGACCAAAGCGCCTTCCGCTTCTTTGGCTCGGCGTTTCAGGGCTTCTCGGGCCCAGACATTCGAGGATTGCGGACCACTTCGGACCGCTTTGACACCGAGCAGGAAGGTTTTGACGATGTTTCGAACACGTTACATGGGCCATGCCCTCGTTGGATGCGTGAACCTACAAAGACGGACAGCCCCCCACCCGGGGTGTAATAACTGTCCACATAGATGTGTGCATCGCACTGGTAAGGCACCTTCCGAGCCATAATACAAGGTGCCTGTCCTTTTCCGGTTTAGGGTGTCAGCGGCAGTCTCCATCTGTCCATGTCTGAATCTAGAGTCCTAATATCCCTGTCATTTGATTGGAGAGGACCCCACAAAACTAAAACGCAGTCAGCCTTGGCAATTCTCAAGGTGATACGTCTTGCCACGGCGTCATTCGGTTTTCAGGATCCGTTCCACGCTGTACTAATTTGCCGTGAGTGTAAATTTCATCTCTCCACTTTACGAACTTCACTTCGTAAAACGTGCCTTCCATAGTTCTCCTTTGAGATGTTCCAATTGGTACACCGTGGGCTGATGGGGTAGTCGGCGCGTAAAGACAAATTGTTCCTCTCTCCAGTCTGAGAGATAAAAGTTTCCGAACTTACCGCCCTTGACTTTACTGATCCGCACTTGCTCGCCACATTGGAATGCAACACATCGACTGTTAGGTCCTCGAAAAAGCACGTCCTCCACATCCGTCTTCCAAGGCGGATCATCGCTCAGAATTCGGGGTGAAAAGCTTCGTGAATCTATTCGGCCTAATTAGTTGATCAAATAAGGGGTCGCAGCGGACGTGGACATCGTAACACAGATGGTTGAGGTTGCCGTGCAGTTCGCCACTCAGCATCCGTTTGAATGGCTTCCAACCACTACGGGACAGCCGAATGAAAGACGGATAATGGTTGTGTCGGGTAACTATCGCACACATCTCTAACGTTTCCGATGCTGTTTTCCGCGCACTTGTCATACACGTGAAGGAAGACTGATTCAACCCTGTGGGCTAATGTATCCATCTTATTGCGTATTCGATCGACACTGCGCTTTCTCTACTACTCATGACGTCAGTCACGTGATCTGTATACCCTCACCACAGACACTTCAAATCATGTACAACGCCACATGTCAACATGCCCACCCGATGGTCCAGTGTATAGGGGTTTACAGGTACGCACGTCCAGTACGTATCCGACCATGCGAACAGTATCCCAACCGTATTCTATACCACGAAAGCTTCGATATGACACAAAGCACGCCACATTTGGACCAAGGATGATATATAGATCCTCAAAAATCATCCATTGCGACCTTTCTCTACTACTCGATTGCTCGTGCGCATCATGACTTCACATCGTGGACAGCACCCCCGTCTTGTTTTGCACAACCAAGCTCCAATACCGCGCCATGTACGCAAGATTTGGACCAACGATGACCTATTGATCGCCCAAAATCCCTTGCTCATCAGTAAATGCTTTTTCTGTGCCACTTCTCAACTACTGATCACGCCAGAGATGACGTCACCTAGTCTTCTCGGGAGTCACTCCAAGCTGTCCCATGCATGTCCAAGGTCCACATGCCCACCCCTTGGTGCTAGTGTATAGTGGTATCGACATGCCCACATTTTGTACTCCCGAAGTTCGCATGCACAACAACGCCCCCGAGACCCATCCAGTCGTACTCTACAGGATACCCCTACCGAATACATACCCGTCCCTATGAGTCAGTTTCCATGGTGTACTTCTCATTCATCCAATTCCGCACTCAAGCGACACTGTGGTTTCTCTACTACTTATCACGCCACATATGACATCACAGTCACGTGATTTCTACACTCCGCGAGCCATATCCAATCTTCAGGGTCAAAGCTCAACCCCACGGCCAAAGGTCAAACCACCCCATTTCCTTCCACAAATGCGCCTAGATCGGTCTTTCTTTTTCAGCGGTACTATCCTTCAGTTCTCACAAATTGTTGATGCCTTCGAACATCCTCCCCACAGCAAATGCTCCATTTCGCAGGCTCATTTACCATAACTGCCTCCAATAGCGAAAGTTGATCTTTACTACGTTGCTATGACGTATAGGGGAAAACCCACGTACGTACGGTTCAGTTTGAATCCGGCTTCAGTGTTGCACATGAGCGAACTACTTCTCATATGCTCTGTCCAGATAAACAGGGAAAATAATCTCCAGATAATTCTTTTTAACGCTAGGTCAACAGAGGTATTATGCAAACTTGAAAAGTAATCGAACTGTTCGCCAAACATCTATTTTACTATATATGATGTCACTTCCGGCGATGTGCGCGAAGGCCCCGAATCCGATCGAAAAATCTGACTGGTGGCTGGGGTATTATCATTTGCGTACTCGCCATCCATAAGATGGCTTGCGAATCGTGTGTCTCCATTATCGCGGAGCGATATCCAGTACTTTACCGGATTCTGTTCGGCCTTCATCCGGCGGAGAACAGACCCGAGAAATCTGATAAATTACAGGTTTTCATACCACTTCTGAAACAAATATTGCCTGGGCTTACAAAATATATAGGTATGTATAACTGTCGTATCATCCAAGAGGTGTGGTGGATCTGAAATTTTGAACAAGTAGTTCATCACATGACTCGAAAATGGCGAGTTACGTTGGGGTTACGTCGGTAGACTTTAGCTGATTGGCTGACGAAGTCACGCTGTATTGATTTATGGAAATTCCCTCCTGCAGTTGCCGAAAGTAGGCTGAACATGAATACACACGATCCCAGGGTCAGTCTTACCGCGTATAGATGACCGAGCTGGTTACAGGTTGGGGTATTATTAGACCCCCAGCGAGGTGGTTGGCCTACGAAAGTATCCTTCGTTCTGATGTTAATGTGACGGCGTGTTCGCGCAGATTCAAAACAAACATAGAGTGATGCACCACGACAGATTCTGCTGAGGCTGGGAATACCACGTGTGGAAACCATTTACCGCGTGTCGTATTTCCGAATTCAATCATTGGATGATAAATACTGACACGCGTGGTAAATAATTTCCACACCTGGTATTCCCAATTTTATCGCTGGTGAATATAATTGATCGAAATGTCCACACGTGGAAATTTTCAAGTTATGACGCTGATCGCTTTTCCATAACTCCGCATTTAAATATTAAATATACATCATTTCAATCGAAAGGTTCATTAATCTTTGGTTTAAACGTAATTTATTTGTCACACGGGAAACACTTTAAGCTCGGGGCTTATACCGTGTCTCCAAATTGTTCATATAATACATTTTACAGTGTTTTGGATAAATATGTACAAGAGAAGATGTGGAAGATATCTGTATAGAACAATATATAGATTTACATGTCAGGAGTGATGTGTACCGAATGATTACATAATAATATAAAATGATTGCATTATTAACAGTGATATCGACATGTAGGAGAGGATTGGTCGTCCAGAAGATGCTAGTAGGGTACGCTTGGATGCGCTTTGTAGGACAAACATAACAAAGAGGTAGTCAAAAGGATGAAAATATTGACATCAAAAATTAAACATTTATAAACAATGTTACTATTTATAACCAAACCAAACCTGCTTTGATTAAATGCCTTGATCTCCGTCGGAGATATACAATACAAACGTTAAACGCCAGTTTAAAACCAAAAGTTATCTCCCCTGGGGAGTTATCCTCCCCAGGGAGTCATCTCCCTTCAGGGGAGCTCACCCTACTCTCTCCTGGGGAGTTATCCTCCCCCAGAGAGTAGTCTCCCTTTAGGGGAGCTCTCCTGCTCAGCCTGGATATAAAAGCCAGCTCCCAGCATATACTCCTCCTCTTTCTCATTGTTTTATAAACCGAGACCTGTGGTGTACAAGGCCGCGGAGTGAGGGGAAGGATGGGAGGGCCATTACATCAAAGCAGGTTTGGTTTGGTTATAAATAGTAACATTGTTTATAAATGTTTAATATTTATTGCCCAAACCGACACCTGCTTTGATTAAATGCCTCACTACCAACATATGGAGGTGGGAACCTCGGCCTTAAAGGAATTGCAATGGCAGGCTGAATATCCGCTGAGATAATCACATACAAGACACAATAATATTCAACAAGAAACCTTAGCTAGCAATGCAAAAAGGTAATCATGAATATAAGTAAGTGGCTACTTATCTTGTTGCATGTCTCCATGCAAGTAGCTGTTGTCTTGGATGTGGAGCACAAAGATACCCTCCGTATAGGGACTCATGGAATCTTGCCAGGAATGAGCACTTGGAGGGCAGCGAGTATGAATTGGGAAGAGTTCTGTCTCCAAGATAGCATACCAGGTGTCCAATTTCGTGATAGTGGTAGTGGTGCGAGATTTTACCGCCATGTGAAACGTGTACCCGAGCACACGAATCCAGCGAGTAAACAGGAATGAGCGGGGTCTAATGGTACGCCCTCGTACCAAACCTGACGCTTAGAACCACCTAGTCAGTCCACACTCCGCTTGATATCCAACTCTGTGTACTTTAGCCCTTGATGCTGATACTGTACTGTTACGAGTTGATAGCGGAGCTTCTGAGACTACGTCTTCATCAATCCTCTGTGGTTTAGTCCATGTTGCTGACACTGGACCCCCTAGGATGGACGCAGATGACTCAGCTGAGATGGACTGGAAGAAGAAAACAAAGCTTTAACCTGACATGACACAAACAAAAACTGCAGTAAAGACAGATTAAAATCATAAATGTGGCAAGCTTTAAAAGATAACTCGAGAGATGGCGGATGGCCAACTGATCTATTACTTTTCATAGGTGACCTAAAAAGAACACAGATGTGATCATAATTCTCAACAAACAGAACCACGGACGGAGACGCAGTGGTTAATTATGGAGTAGTAATAGAAATTACTTATCTTTGAATGTCATCCATGAAGCTGTGATCATGGTGGTGGTGATCAATTTACCACCACAGTAACCCGGGTACCTGAGCACCATGAGATCGGGAGTAAGCATGTAGGAGAGATAATTACAAACAAGACACAATAATATTCAACAAGAAAACCCTGGCCAGAAACGCAGTAAGGTAATCATGAATATAGGGCCGGTGATAATTAATGGTTCGTTTCGCGTAATCAGCCCTCATCTATATTTTGAAGGCAAATACTTAAAATCCATGAGGGATTTACATTTTCATGAGTAAAACTTGCTCATTTCCATATTTGTATACAATTGGTTTGCAAGTTAATAATTATTAATTAATAATTATCGCACTCAGCATGTGTATTTTTACAACCAAGGTTACGAGAAACAAACAACCAACCAACAGTGACCTAAGTAAGTGGCTACTTATCTTGATGCATGTCTCCATGCAAGTAGCTGTGGTCTTGGATGTGGAGCACAAAGATACCCTCCGAACAGGAACTCATGGAATCTTGCCAGGAATGAGCACTTGGAGGGCAGCGTGTATGAGATGGGAAGAGTACTGTCGCCAATGTAGCATACAAGGTGTCCTATTCTGTGATAGTGGTAGTGGTGCGAGTAAACAGGGATGAGAGGGGTCTAATGGTACGCCCTCGTACCAAACCTGACGCTTTGAACCACCTTGACCCCATAGTCAGTCCACATTCCGCTTGATATCCAACTCTGTGTACTTTAATCTTTGATGCAGATTGGAATGTTGAGAGTTGACAGCGGAACTTCTGAATCTACTCTGAACTGTGAGTTGACTGTTAGAAGACTCAGATGATATGATCTAGAAGATCATAGCTCTAACCTGAAATGACACAAGCAGAATCGCATTAAAGGTATAGAATATAACTCACCATTGTGTCAGGCTTGATTGTTGACTTAAGAGTCTGCGATTTGCAATCTGAGCTATAACTTCTTCATTGGTGATCAACTGGTATGTGGACTTATGATATGTTTGAGAGATGAGATGAGATGATACAGCAAGCTGGCAGACTTGCTGCGATGATACAAAATGCCGCCCCCCCCTCTTTTTGAAAAGTTACTTGACCACGTGCTGGGCAGCCACCCATGGCCCAAGCATGGTCACTCTATCTGATTGCACTGACATGTCTCTCAGATAGAAGTTAGTGAATGTGGAATTTGCCGTCCAAGCACAAGCCTGAACAATTTCATTGAGGGATACGTTCTTCCATAACGGCCATGACGTAGCGATGGCGCGAATTTCCTGCAGAAGACAGTAGCGGAGGAGCGTCAATGGCCAATTGATATGACCACTTAATGGTTTCCTTTAACCACGAAGCAATGGTATTCTTAGTAATGTCACGAGTCGCCGAGGGACGAAGAGACAAGAATAACAGACGACGCGAGCCCCGACCGGAATCGGTACGAGTAAGATAGTAGCATATGGCTCGAACAGGGCTTAACAGAAAGGTCGTCTTCTAGACCATGTACAAAGTCTGATAATGCAGGAATGGAGTACAAACGTTGCGCACACGGACCTAAGCGAACAGACTCATATTTGGCGATGAACTCCGGAATAGGCCGAAACGATACACGAGACCAATCCGCCGTCCAGGTCATCGATGATCTCTCAAGAGCACGAAGTTCAGACACTCTAGACGCCAAAGCAAAAGCCGCCAGAAAAACCGTCTTGTAGGCCACAGCTTTAATAGAGGCGGACACTAAGGGTTCAAAGGGCGGATGAATCAGAGCACACAGAACCACACCAATATCCCATTTAGGTAACAGCTGTCGAGTACGGCGAGACTGTAGCGCGAACGCCCGAATGAGCGCAGAGATATTGTCGTTTAGACTAATGTCGATGCCTGCAGAAAGACGTAACCCTCGCCAAAGCAGACCGATATCCCTCAATGGTACTGATTTGAAACTTCTTGTCACGATGGAGATGGAGAAGGAAAACAGCACTAAGGAAACAGAGGCAGAATCGGGATTGGCATCACGTTCTCGGCACCAGGAGACGAAATAGGCCCATTACGCTTGATAGCTGCGATGTAAAAGACCGACTGGGGTTGAAAAACATCGTCTTTATTTATTTATTTATTTATTTTTTTTTTCAAATTATGTGAAGTCTGGCATCCCACCTAGACTATCAGCCTGAAATGAACACCCCACATGACGATGTGGGGGACTGCCACCCCAAAAACAGAGGTGGAAATAGAGAGGTCAATACCCGCCTAATGGAATGAGGGATGACGTCTGTAATAAGACAGAAGGCACTGCAGTGACCGAAGTAGAATGTGATCATAATGAATAAGGTCCTGCATAGAAAGAGACAAGTCCTACTAGTTGATGACCAAACAACTAATGCCCACGTCTAAAACTGGTCCAACGGTCTATACGGGACGAAGCACTTGAAGGAGAGCCATAAACTTGACAGCACCAGCTACAAAGTGTCACACTGTGTAACCATAAGGCTTACATCAATTTGAAAGAAGCATGAAACTTAACTTTCTCTCCGTGCTTGAATAACAGGAGATGAAAAATGAACTTCCTGTGATCGAACCACAAGGGGCACCACCGTAAGTAAACCGCGATGTGAACGGTCCAAGCGATGGGGGTAAAGCCGAATCGTCCTATTAGCTGTATGAGAAAAACGACGTAATGCGAAACGCGACGTAGTGATTTTCCCAAAATCTTACAAATCAGTTCAAATTTATTGTACATATACGCTCACGAAAGAGCAGGGTAAAACCTTAGAAATGTACGACAAAAACGACGTTGAGGGGAACAGGAACGACGTTAGTGAAGATGAATCTGAAAACTGTAGTCGAAACTGGAAAAATTTCACAGTGGAGTACGAAACAAAACAGTCGTAATCTGCGAGACTTGTAATGAGATTTGAAATGCATCTAGGAGATGAACATCATCAATGTTCCCAGCGATAAAACGAGAGCATTACTCCGAGGAAGTAACCTCCCTGACAATCAACACCAAGAAACTTCCGCGTAAACTAGGAAGATCTTAAATAAGATTAAAAATTCCCCGAAGAGAGCCCACATGTTGATGTCTCTCGCCGGTAGATGAACCAAAAGGTCTTAAATGTCACAAATTGAATTGACCAACCAAAACAATGTTCAAACAAGACTCGCCCCCTTATTAGAGGTCCACTGCACATAAAATCTCAAATGGAATAGAATAAATTATCCGGTTTTTAAATAGACAAGCTCAGCTTAATCTCCGTGGCGCAATCGGAAGCGCCCGGTTGTCTTACCTTAATAAAGATAAGGATGAAATAAATGCTGTAGACCAAAAGATGTTTGGACGAAGCTATCTAGGAGAAAAATATTGCTAAAGAGCAGTCTGCTTTTTGAGAAACTTCAGGCCTGATCCAACCCGACCACGGACAGGGTAAAGATCAATAAATACCCCACGTGTCGAACGAGAGCAATTCTAAAGACTTCTCGGAGAAATAAACCTCAAGCAAATAATCATAATTTCTCAGAAAAGGAAAATAAGATTAAAGCTCAACCCAATTTGAATTGAACATCTAATTCAATACAGCGCTGGGAAAATTTGGATGTGACAAATCACAATGCAATATTTACTAACAGAAAAATGTGATCCAAAGAATAGCACAATTTCTTAATAAACACCTCGTGATCTCTATTGTTGTTCAACACCCCTTGATTACACAAAGAGTGTAATAAGATAGCTCATTAATATTTAACAAAGAGCCATAGTGTATAGCTTTTGGCTTGTAATAACGAAGACAAACGCAACAACAACAACACGTAAACACAAAGACAGAGGAAAAACTCTGCAAGTTTCCTCTTGTTTTCTTTTTATCACAATGATATCCAATAAACGGAAATTATAACATTTGATAAAACAAGAGACTAAATTCTGGTAGGAGTAAACGAACTGCATGCACAGAAGCAAACCTCCCACAATTGGAAAAAGTCGGCAACACAAGAACAAATGACAGACTGCAAACTTTTACTCTGCAGCCTGTAATAATCAGAAGTCATAATACTTTGAAGCATTTTTATTCCGTGAAGACAAAAACTTTTACCTTCAGTCCGACACTGTAAACATTCTGCCAAGTAGCTGTAAACACAAACGCGACGATCCAAAACACGGGACGAGAATATACGTCGCAAATGGAGGTCGTAAATCCGTAATGTGAACATTCAAAGCCGAGAAGAAACGCCCTTCCATAAAATGAGAGGCGAATTTCTTTAGATAAATAGCAGTGGAAAATTTAAATCGTAATAAGAGATACAGAACGATTTTTATTCCTAATGTAAGAAACAGCCAGAGAATGACCAAATGACAAAGGAGTCAGCAAAGTACACGCGGTGAGATCAAATTCTTTTGTCCGACGGAGACAATGGAGTGATCCGACCGACAGGACCTGGCCATTGTCTGACTGAACAAAGGAACCGGTTTCCCAAGGCCTCCTGACAAAGCAAGACCTGAGGAGGCTAGGCTATCAAGTACACCTAAATTATCTTGTTGTACAACCGTCCCACTAGGTGGTATAAATTCCCCAGACCCAGACGAAGGAGTCAGACTTCTAGTATTACGGGATAAATCTAACCCAGGACCCATATCTTGATTGATTTTAATGTCCTCAACTAGAGAAATTTCCACCACCCGTCTATCGACTTCCGATAGATCGGGGTTCTCAGAAGCCTGAAGCAAATATGACCTACAGGCTTGAGCATAATTTTTCCAAGTATCATTATCCCAAGACACACATTCATTACACGTGTTATTTCTATAACAAATTTTGTCCTTACAGACAAAACATCGCGTATGGGCATCCAAACGAGTCGAAATACGACCGCACGCATGACAAGAATTTGAAGGGATGGGAACAGAATACTCAGACATTATTTATGAAAGAAAATATTTCGGAAATAAACTTAGAACAAGAACAAGTTGTGTGACAACAACAACTTGTATAAACTTTGAACAACAACAACTGTATTGCAATCCAAACTCCTGACGTGCACCACTGGAGGTACAAACGAGAAAGAGGAGGAGTATATGCTGGGAGCTGGCTTTTATATCCAGGCTGAGCAGGAGAGCTCCCCTAAAGGGAGACTACTCTCTGGGGGAGGATAACTCCCCAGGAGAGAGTAGGGTGAGCTCCCCTGAAGGGAGATGACTCCCTGGGGAGGATAACTCCCCAGGGGAGATAACTTTTGGTTTTAAACTGGCGTTTAACGTTTGTATTGTATATCTCCGACGGAGATCAAGGCATTTAATCAAAGCAGGTGTCGGTTTGGGCAATAAATCCGTTTTGTTGACGTTATATACTCACATACATTCACGGCAATCAAGTCATTTATTGCGTTGCTAATTGAATGATCACCGTATAGCATTAGTGTTACAGATGGATCGTCATGGTAGCCCGCATTTTTTATATTATCTAGCATTGTACGGCGTAGAATAGCATAAATTGGACATTCTAGTAGGTAGTGAGCAGCGGTCATTAATCTTTGACCATGTAACCAACACAGATTATTTTCTGCTTCTTCTGAATGTGAAAGAGTAAAGATGATCTAGCTAGGATTGATAGCGTCTCCCTTCCCTCAACGCTATGCCGACGACAAATACATTTCCCTGTTGGTAACTCGAACATCTCCATCGCGCGCTTATTATTACCTTTGCGCCCTATTGGACATTCATAAACTTGAGAAAATGGGCCACCATGAATAAAACTATCATAATCGATGTTGTGATCATCCTCCCCTGTATTACACGGGGTCTATTATGACGGAAATGCCCATCTTCTTGACCCTCGATTTCAGGTGATTTTGAGGCTCCATAGGGATAATTTTAACGCCTGTGTGATACGTGCCACGTGCTGGAGGATGAGATACACTTTGTGTTGTCTTGTCTAAAATATGCCCATTATCGACATGACTTGTTCGGTCAGATTAGATGTTCTTATACATGCAGACTTCCAAACTTTGACCGATATCGAGAAATTCATCTTCATCATGACACTGGATGATACCTGTCTGAACAGCACGATTTGTCAAGTGTTATACATAATTGGTGTCAGTTGTAGGTCTAACAATAATATTTGTATTGACCTATCGTATTTGACAAAACCGATTTGTCGAGTGTTGCATAATTGGCATCAGTAGTATTTGTATTAACCCATCTTATTTCACAAGTCGAAATGTTACATAATAAGTGTCAGTGGGACTACTGTAAAAAAGGCATCTGTATTGATATTAACCTTTTGTAAAGGCCAACCGCCAGTGGTCAAAGGGAGGTAACCACAGTGCACAATGTCTTCCACACGTTATTAACACTCAGATATAACATATCTATCTCTCAGATATAACATATATATAAATATTAACATTCACGTCACTGTTTTATTGTTTCTCTTGTATTTCTCTTAAAATTTTGTACTCTGCCTTTGACTGGTGTCTGTACAATAAACTCTTGAATCGTCTGTAATATAATATATGACCGACGGTATTTTTATTCATCGCGGCCCATTTTCTCAAGTTAATGAGGGTCCAATAGGGCGCAAAGATGTTCAAAGATGGAGATGTTCAAGTTACCAACAGGGAAATGTATTTGTCGTCGGCATAGCGTTGAGGGAAGGGAGACGCTATAAATCTTAGCTAAGATGCTCCTCATGTTTATTGGAATGTAAAATCTGCTTTCAGTAACAGATATAGGTTTTTTCACTTTACTCTATCGAATTTTTGTTTCCAGGAATTCCAATCGAAAATGTCCCGAAGCCTGCTGGAATTCCAACTAGAATTTTTTTTTTAGGGGCTTAATCCCCCTCATTAGTGGGTGGGGGGGGTTCTGCAATTTTTTTTTTTTTTTTTTTTAAAGGTGAAATGCAAAGGTTTTTAGATTCTCCTTTTCACATTTTATATAGGTTGAATAATGATAGAAACACCAGTCTATCTACTTTACTTGGTTTAATTTGAATTATCTTGTTTGCCAGAATCTTTTTAATAATTGGTACCCCTAGCACAGCTGAATTCAGATTTGCAAAACGTCATCGCTTATCTTTCCTTGATTGTGACATCACGTCAGACCAGCCGCCCGGAGACTGAACGTTACAAGTATTGACGCCCGGCCAGATGGTCTGATGTGACGTCACAAACGAACGTCAAACAAGGGCAGATAAGCGATGCGGATTTCATTTCTGAAATCGGCCGGGCTTGAGATGCCAATTTTGAAGCACTTTTCAAAAGCTACCAGGAGACAAAATACTTCAAATAAAACCAAACAGAGTATTTGGGCTGATATTTCCATCATTAACTAGCCCGCGAAGAATATAAATAGGGAAATATGAAAACCTTTGCATTTCACCTTTAAGCCCCTGACCCTATTTTATGATTTATATCTGGGTTTTTTGTTTTTTTGTTTTTTTTTAATGATGATGTTGGAGATGTGATAAGATCAGATTTGTCACTATAACATAAATCGCCAGGTGGTGGAAATTAAAATCCCCGGCCAAAATCACGTGACTTTCGTTTGGTCACGTGACGGAGCCAAAATGGCAGCTGCCTTGCCAAAATCATATTTTGTCAGTTTTCTGCATTTCGTTATACTTTACGTATCGGTCTGCATTACTATCGTATTAGCTGTTGTACCACCATATGCTGTTATCGAAGCAGTTGAGAAGGAATATAAGCTGCCAGATTTAGAATATGGCTACGAGGAGTTACAACCACTACTGGACGGCGCAACGTTGAGAGTACACCATTTGGGTCATCATGCGGCTTACACACAAAAGATGAACACCGCCTTACGTGGATGGAGGAATGATAAAAATGTAAAAAGAAAACATAATAATAATACTACATGTAATAATAATAATAAAAAACAAAACAAAAACAGTCCGAATATCCTGCTTTCAGACAATGATTTCATGACCCCTCCTGCATTTATTCAATAACTCAATTCCTTTTTTCTCTCTCACCGTTTTACGGTGCGTGGTGGTCTAGATACCTTGAGCAGCATTCGGCGTCACTGCTCATGCGCCACTGAGATAACTAGACCACAATGCAACATAAAATGCCTGGGGAAAGTAAGGTTCCGCGATATCCCCCCTGGCCAGGCTAGTTCAACAAGCTAACCCTTGATTCTTACACCTGTAGAGCCCCTTTACAAAATTAAATGTCACTGTAGGGCTTGTTGAACTATGGGAACAGTGTGGCTTCTGTCAGTTTTGCAGTGGCAATTTGCTTCTCATTACTCTACCATCCCCTCTAGGCTATGCACCCATGCAAGGTTTAGAATAAGGATTATGATTTATTTAAACCTATGTACTGGTTTCCGTAGAAATTGAGTTCGTAACCCACCATTTTTTAATGTGATGTCATTTTACATTCAGCTTTTTCACTTTTTTTCAAACCTGGAGACCGGTTGCTGGCCACCTGATGGTATAACCCTAATGGCATTTTACCACTTTTTTCAACCCTGCATATAGAAATATATTAACTTTAGTGATAACTGTATTAAAGTAAGCATGTATTGATGTCCTTTCAAAAACAAGGTAATAAGCATTCATGTATTTTAAAGAACTTGTTTACGTTTATTACCGAGTTGAAAATATTTCCTCATGAAGAAAAATTACCCACATATTGCTGCCAAGGGCTAGACCAATATACCTAGACATGCAGTGAGTGAGTGATGTACAGTTAGATGTGCCTATCTTACTCAGTTAATGCAGGAATAACCCATTATCTGTCTTCTTGTGTATCATTTTTATGGATACCTGGGAAGTTAAATAACTGAAACAACACAATGCAAGGTAGATGCATGGAGAAAGTGTGCCTACAAGAAGATGGATCTAGCTCTAGCTGGAACCTAATGAGAAATAGACGTCCCTAAGACCATGTTAACCAAGTTAATCATCATATAACTGTACCAGTGTTTATTTCTAAAACTGTTAAGCTCTTATACAACTAAACTTGTGTGATTGATTGACAACCATGCACAACAGAGAGATTAAGAGGTAGATTGAACCAGGTGAAAACTCCATGGGCGTTGCCAGGATTTCTTGAGATGGGGTCATTTCTTATGCTTATTTATTAGACAGCCCAGTACTGTGCTGCTCAACATGGGACAATTGGGTTGGCAGGGTACGAATTATAAAATGTTCAGGGCAGCCATTTCAAGGCCACTTTGGCCTTGCTGGCATCTAATTACCTATAATTTGCAAAGGGGCACCAAGGCAAACAGGGAGGGCATACAAAGCCATTGTCTTGTGCATGGCCTTGGGTGTAATTCGCACCCTGGCGCGAAATACACCCAAGGCCATGCACAAGCCAATGGCTTTGTATGCCCTCCCTGTTTGCCTTGGTGCCCCTTTGCAAATTCTAGGTAATTAGATGCCAGCAAGGCCAAAGTGGCCTTGAAATGGCTGCCCTTAACATTTTATAATTCGTACCCTGGGTTGGGTGCTGACTGAGACGGGGTTGTTCACACCCAACGACCTCGCATAGCGATGCCCTTGAACTCTGCATAAGCCAATCGAAAGCATTTTGTGCCTATAGTTAGGAAAAAGCCGCAAATAGAAAATCTTTCTGAAACTGTATGTCGTTTCATAAAGTAACTTTAGGATCCTGTTAACACTACCTCTCTGGCAATCTTTCATGATTTTCTGTCGCTCTGACACTATGCGGCTTAAATATTGCTGAACGTGATGTTAAATCTAAGTCTCTCCCTCTTTCTCCTGTTTTTTGTAGCCAAAACTGTTTACACCATATGCAAGACTTCATTGTTTGACCATTTATCAAACAGAAATAACCAATAATTGCTTCCACAATGTGAACTGATTCCTCTTGTAATTTTATTTTTTCAAAAATACTTTTCTAACGGATGTAACATTATTTTTTCAAAAATACTTTTCCAATGGAAATAACATCAGTGTATGAGGAAAGGCGTACATATTTCCCATACCTTGAGCAAATCTGTTTATCTTCATACTATAATAAAAATGTTTGCTTTTTAACCAGGAAGAAGCTACAAAGGAATTGGCTCATAGTTCAATACTGGAAATACTGGAGGACATCGAGAGAGTACCAGAGAAATACAGGACGGCTCTGAGGAACAATGGAGGAGGGTAAATATATATGCTCTTATACAAATCAATTTCATATTATGAATAAAGTATTCAAACTGGTTATCCCATAATTTGAAAGTTTGAGTGTGACCAATGTTGGGCAGCTGCAATTGACTATATGACCTCGCGGTCTTTCATGACTGTATACTAATGAAATGTTTACACCCACAGTTGTACCCAGACAGAATATTATTCTCGTTTGTTTCATGACCCTTATATAATGGATGGTCCATACTTTGAAGAATATTTATAAGTACATGTGATTTTTTCTCATGGCGTGCAATGATCAGATAATTGAACTATGACATACATTCGCTCATCGAACAAGTAATGCTAAAGAAAATGCAACCAACTGGTAGGATTCCTGCTGGACCAAAAATTATTGTGGCAATGTGACCCTAACCCCTATATGTCATTTAACACAATTTTAATACGAAGCTGCGCATCTGAAAACCCCTCGGCTCTGGGCGCCAGCCATTCATAATGTATTCAATTTAAAACAAGACTTCAGGAACACCAAGCAGTCAAGTAACAAATATACAGATTATGAAAAATTTTGCCATTAGAAATGGCCTCAAACTTTTCCGTCCAATCAGAGAAACCGGTATTCATTACATAAGTCTGTTGATGCATCGACGATGTATACCAAATTTTACATCGAACATTTGAAAATTATCTGAGATAGAGATCCCTAATGATTTCGCATAAATTAAAGATGGCTGCCCATCCTTCCCACCACTCAGAGAAACTGATGTGGTTATTCATTGCAAGTCTCTTGATACATAGATTCTGTATACCAAGTTTCATATAGAACACTGAAATGGTATCAAAGATAAACATCATTAAAGATTTTGCATAAATTAAAGATGGCCACCAAGGTTTCCGCCCAAGCAGAAAAACCAGAACTGTCTATTGATACATCGATGATGTATACCAAATTTTACATTGAGCACTTGAACCGTATCAGAGATATAGATCATTAATGATTTCGCATAAATTAAAGATGGCCGCCCATCCTTCCCGCCACTCAGAGGAACCGATGTGGTTATTCATTGCAAGCCTCTTGATACATCGATGCTGGATACCAAGTTTCATATAGAACACTGAAATGGTATCAAAGATATATATCATTGAAGATTTTGCATAAATTAAAGATGGCCGCCAAGATTCCGCCCAATCAGAAACGCCAGAACTGTCATTTATCGTAGTCTATTGATGCTTCGATGATATATACCAAATTTTACATCGAGCACTCGAACAGTATCGGAGATAGAGATCATTAATGATTTTGCATAAATTAAAGATGGCCGCCCATCCTTCCCGCCACTCAGAGGAACTGATGTGGCTATACATTGCAGATCTCTTGATACATCGATGCTGTATACCAAATTTCGTATAGAACACTTGAATGGTATCAGAGATATATATATCATTGAAGATTTTGCATAAATTAAAGATGGCCGCCAAGGTTTTCACCGAATCAGGGAAACTGGTTTGGTCATTCCTTTGAAGTTTCTTGATGCATCGATGATCTATACCAAGTTTCACACTGAACAGAGAAATGGTACCTAAGATACACAAGATTAATGATTTCGCATAAATTAAATATGGCCACCAAAGTTTCGAACCAATCAGGTCCAGATTCAATAGGGTTCTCAGTCATGAGCATATGGATGTGCAGTGCAAGTTTGGGGTGCCTAGGGTAAGTCGTTCTAAAGATATCTTGGTAACAAGAAAGCTGTGATGGTTTCGCATAAATTAAAGATGGCCGCCAAAGTTTCTAACCAATCAGGTCCAGATTCAATAGGGTTCTGGGTCACAAGCATACGGGTGTGCACTGCAAGTTTGGTGTGCCTAGGGTAAGTCGTTCTGAAGATATCTCGGTAACGAGAAAGGTGTGACGGACGGACGGACGGACAGACGTACATGACGACGACAATACCCTTCGGCCAAATTTTGGCCGAGGGGTAAAAACTGCTGAGGCAATGTTACTTTTCATGAAGCATTGGCCTCAGCATTGCTGATTGCTGTGGCTAATTGAGGGGGGGGGGGGATATTGTCACTGAATTTCATTTCAATTTACCATTTATCAGTCTTTTCTAATTAGTGTTTCCTTGTGGTCCTTTTATGAAGGGGGGGCCACGAAATGTAATAGTTGCCAGCCATATTAATTCGATGGAAAAGCTTCATTTATATTTAACATATTGAACTTTCTCATTTCAGATTTGTTAACCACAATATTTATTGGTCTTGCATGTCGGCCAATCCCAGTGAGAAGCAAAGATATCCAATAGGTGAACTAAAGAACGATATTGACAGGAATTTCGGTGATTTTCAGAAGTTTCAAGAGGCATTTACAGACCAAGCAAAGTCATTATTTGGCTCAGGTTAGAATTATTTCATCTTCAGATTTCCATATTCAATTCACATGATAATTTCATGAACACAAAATCACATGTATATTCATTTTGATTCTCATCCCACAATAATATTATAGTCTAACAGTGATGCTATATTTACTACGACAAATGCTGATATTTAAATTCAACAGATGAATTTCAGTGTTGAGAACTTCAATCGGTTAAGTAGGACACCATATTAGATATACTACGATGATTGAATCTAATAAAGTTTGACCTTGAAGTCCGAATAGCCTGAAGGTTTTATCGTGATTTATCTGAAGTGTTAAGACAGCAGAAAAACAATTATCTATTTCTATTCTTCTATACTCTGAAGTAATTGCACAACTTTGCATAACAATAAAGGATCTTATCCATGACTAATGTCCCTCCAGTACTAAAATGAAAGGCGTCCAATAACAGACAAGACGAATAAATGCCAGCAGCTAATGAAATGTACATGTATGCATGGGACAAGGCCAAAGCTTGACAGTTGTTGGCATGCAATGGTCTCATAGGTTCCAAATATCTTAGTAAAATTATCAATTACACAGAATTCTCCCAGAAATAACCCAATTTCCCCCTACTTTATTTCTTGGCTATAAATAAAATAATTCAGTATTTCCAGTGTAGATGAATGGCACGCTGCTTAACCTCACAGGGTCAATGACGTCATTTCCTACAAGCTACCGCACCACTTCATTGAAGGATTATTCGTCCTAAATATGATTGTTATTCCTCTTTCTCAGGTTATGTGTGGTTATCCAGAGACCCAGTGGACAGAAAGCTGGTGATCACGAAAACAGCCAATCAGGATTCAGCGATTTCCTCGAACTTGCACCCGATTCTGGTTTTGGATGTTTGGGAGCATGCGTATTACCTTAAACATCAGAATAAACGTCCCAAATATATCGATGACTGGTGGTTGCTCGTTGATTGGACGAAGGTTACAGCACTTGATCAATGGTGGGAAAGTCTCTACACCAATCGCGATGAATTATAGCAGGTGTAATGTGGATTTCTAATCTCTTTCATTTGATCAACAGCGAAACCTGTCTAAACATATCAGTTTTCCTATACAGGCCTGGCAAACAACTTCACGTGCTCACCTCTGTTCCTTGTCCATTTATCTCTCTTTGCTCTGGGCTAATTCCGTGTACATGGACCAGAAATCCTGGCGCTCGCCCCATCCATTCCTTACACTCGTGAATTATTCCACACCTGCGTGCAAAGTTCCATGCGCTCGGACAAATTTTCACCAATTTACCGACTTCAGGGAAGAACTGGTGCGAGGCTACGGAACTTTGTCCACGTAATACTTCACGAGCGCAAGGAATGGATGGGGCAAGCACCAGGATTTCTGGTCCAACGGAATTGGCCCCGAGCAAAAGGAAATAGATAGATGGACAAGGAACAGAGGTGGGTACGTGGCGTTGTTTCTTAGGCCTGCTATTGGTCGAAGTTAGGAGTATTTGTCAGTTCACACAAGATGGCACCACTATCAATGTTGGGAATAATGACACTGAAAATACATAGCATTGTTGTTGTCAGGGCTAGAAATGAAAGCTCGTGTGAAACACGGGCAAAGAGCATTTCCCCAGATAATTTTGTAACCCATAATTTGGTACTCACAGGGCTTTAGATCTCCCCAATTTGGGCACACCCCTTATTATGGGTGGCAACATTTTTTTGGGAGGAGACAGAGGGTGTGGCACACACCCCTGGAGGATGAGCAATCACGAATCATCCCTGAATGATTTGTGGTAGCCATGTCTTTGTAGTAGACAAATAAACAAAAGGTAGCACCTTTGAGACTAACTAGTTATTTCAACATGAGCTTTCGTAGACACATCATCCCTGGTAGAAGTGCCTCGGAGAAGGGATTTCTTCATTAATGGGCGAAACCCAGTGTGAGGCAACACCAACTTTATTTTGCATTTCATGGACCCACCGACATTAAAAAATCGAATAAAAATAAAATTTCAAATTGCCACTTTTATATTTCCTATGAAAGTTTGAACATAAAGACTTTAACCCTCTTTTTATTTCTGATTGTATGAATTAGGCTGTTGTACTCTATCTGAAACAATGCCAGCAAATAAAAATGCCAAACAACAAAAAATAAATACCTTTCACTATAATTTTCACTGTGAGTCACTGAATTGTTGTTGTTGTAAAATGCTGCTAATATTACTTAGGCAATAATGACATTCAATGTAAATCAGGAACCTTCACTGGCTGTGTGATCTATCACTCTGTCACGGTACCCATATTTCGACAGTGATGCAGTATGTCAGAGCTAGGAAATGGAGGGTGTTTCAACAACTCAGCCGATACAGCATGGTTCAAGTTGAAGCATGAAGCTGTTGGAACAAGTGCAAAATTCGTTAAATTGTTCTGGAAGACAACCACAGCCACAACAAAATGATGACAATGTTAGATTTGGAGTGTATGTTGGCAGTTAACATGTGACTTAACATACAGTTTTTGACCTTGAGAAAACAGGTCAACATCAGTCATATTCAAAGAATTCAGGTCCATCATCAGATGCATATATGTGGTATCAATTTAGAATGCCTAGCTATATTTCATGTTATATCATAATATAAAGTATATAACCTAGAGAAAATAGGTTCAGTCAAATGGGATATGCTTCTAGTCAGTCACCAATTGCACAAGTATGATGAATTTGGACAGCTCATTTTCACTCCTTTAAAATTTATTGCTTGTGCTAAATTTGACCTCGATAAAACAAGTGAAGGTCAATCAATTTCATTAATTAGGCTTCTGATCCATCCAGGGACCGAAATTGAAAACTTTTGATGACCTGCTGGGTTTTTTTTCTTCAGAGAAAAATCGCAGGTCAAATTGAACATCACCTGCTATTTTTATAATTGGACAGCTATTGTTTTCAACCTGTGCAAATTCAGATGAAAATAGTTAATTTAACACCATACAGTAAGGATCATTCATTTGTTAAGTTTCTTATGCATTTTATCTATCAAATTTCACAGGAAAATACACTATAATTTGAACCATCTCTTGTTAATATGCATGTACAGATTGACAGCCCTTATTATTTACTAGAGACTGTCTGAGAGTGAACATTATTGAACTTTAATGGTGTGATTCAGGTGTTACAATACACACTCCACAAATGTTGTAACTCGCATGGGAATATACAATTATGAAACATGGGAGTTACAACATTTGTAGGTTTCCATCAATTCTGATGCGGATTGCCAAAAAAATTATACCTATATTACCTTACAATGACAAGTCTTATCCAAACTTCATGTCATGTAGAAGTATTCAATGTACATGTAGGTACATACCCACTTTATCACCATACTTTATTCATTTGTGCACAGTTTACTTAGTTCTTGCCAGATAACCAGATTATTTATTGTTTTCATCAGTTAGAGTGTGTATTGTATTACCTGAATCACACCATTTGTAGATCGCGGTCAGGTTATGGCTTAACAATTTCTGAAAATGACAGCATTTTAATATCCGTCCTACTAGCTTACCTATTCATAAATGTGTATTGGCGGAGATCACATTATGCCTTGTATATATACATGTACTGTGCATATGGAACTGTTTGTAACTTTGTTCACTGCTGAAGATGCTACAACTAATAGCGAACTATACAGAATGAAATTTGTCATCTCTACTCGGAGTTGATTTTCTTCTCTATTATTGGAAAATCATCAGTGGTTTCAATGGATTACTTCAGTTAGATATACTTATAAAAATTTCCCAGGTGGGATGTGCCATATAGCAGGTATGTAGAAGTTCCACTTCAAAAATCTTTCTACTTTTTCAGTCGGTTCAAAAAATAATTATCAACATTTGTAACTATGCTGTCAAAATGCAATGGTATGTGCAATTTCACATCTTCAGTTTCAAATAAATTCTGGGGACTTCCACATAAAACAAAAAATTGTGCATTTAACTGAGTGATAATTTGTGATTATTATTTATTGAAAATTGGCCAGAATGCATCCCCAGAAATCTGGAAACCCAGGGCTATGTCAGTAATGGAGAGAGAAATAGCACTGATTTTGGAAATGAAGTGTTTACTTTGTTGATACAAAGTCTACTAGCCCACTTATGTAAAGTGCATTATGCAATAAGTCAACAATTACAGGTCTTATTACCTGAATGGTCAACATACAGTCCTACAGTGTTACAGTATGTCTATTTGACAAAAATGGTCAGACTTCAAGCTCACTTGAATCCTTTCTCCATACTGACCAGACACTCATGGCAGCATATTTTCTCTGACTGCATTTTAGTTTGTGTGTAAGCAGGGATTGATGTAGCCTTGATATAGATATATTTAGCTGACTTTACCCTGTGCCACATGATTATGCCAGCACTAACAGCATCAATGTCTTACAATCCATTTTTTAAAACATAATGTTAATAAAATTAGTAATTGTAAAAAAGAATGTATAATGAGATATAAATCAAGCATTGTGTTGATGGGTTGCAAAATCCGTATGAGAGGTGGGCCTTCAATTTCAATCAATCAAAAAAAAACTTTCAGTCCTTTGAAATCCTTTGTCTGTCTGACAATAATAAACTTCATGAACAGTTGAAACACCAATAAGTTTACTGTCTATAGTTCCACCCAATGATGAACAATATCACGAACCTACATGACGAAGCAAACTCCCCAAATATGGCCTGGGGAATCTATAGATATTGGACTCAAGTCATGAGAATTTCATATATTTAAAAAAATGGCCATTTGGCCCTACATGGGATGTGAATTATAACACTGGGAATGTTATATTGATGTTCAGCAAAATAGAATTACTTTTCCCTGATTAAGAAGCAAATTTTCATTTTTGTGAATACAAAATCTTATTTTGAGATGCAAAAATGAGTCTCTTGTCAAATCTTGTCAGTTCTTTGCCTATCTTGCAAGATCATTATACCTGCATTCATGTCTATAGCGCCATCTAGTGATGACCAAATGCCACGAAAAACAAGCGGGTGAAATCTAAAGCCCTAGGGAGATGGCACATAAAAGTTTAATGGAAAAAACTTTAATCGTGATAATGGTTATCGAGGTTTTGACGTTAAATCAGATAAATGAGATTTTTCATTTAAATGGCAATTTGATTCGCATGGAAAGGGAATTATCATGTCGGCAATCCTATATTTATGCTTGGCAACCTAGAATAGAACAGTTTTTAAATATTTCTCCAAGCGAATTTGTGAATTTTCATTTGACGAAAAACTTTTTTTTTTGAGACGCAAAAAACTTGCCTTTATAATTATGCCAGCTACACCAAAACCTTTTCAGCACATTGACTATCCTTCAAGACCATTGTAATAAAATTTCAAAGAAATCAGACAAGCCGTTCAGACGAAATCGTCAGAGAAAGGTTTACCTATGCTCTGACTACAACGCCACCTAGTGGTGAGCAGCGGGTATCGAAACACAACCAGACAAATTTCCCAGGCCTAAAGAGATAGTACACCAAGTCTGACCTGAAAATATTTAACGGTTTCAGATATATTCACATTTAAAGTCGCGGCGGCGGCAGCGGATCCGGCGGAGCCGTTTCTCATGAAAACATAAGAGCATCCACTTTGTGGAAATGCTCTAATTACTATCTATTTGCAGGCATGTCCTGTAGTTTTTTAGATAATTTACATACATATTAATTGGATGCAGGACAATTTTTACAAATGTCCTGTTGGTGGTTGGGGCCTATTTCGACCCCTGGTTGTTGTTGAGCAATCTAAATTAAATATCTTTTTGACACTCCCCAACACACGACACTGCAGTCATTTTTCTTATCCACCATCTTGGCGAGCAAAATGCATATGTTTGCAGGGGTTGAAATAATCAACAAACAGTTACAGGGCATTTGTCAAGAATTGTCCGGGACATAAGTTTGTATGGGTCAGGTGATTTACTCGCCACCAGAAGCGAATGATCTGCGGCAACGTGGTCAAAATATGGTAAATTGACCTTCAAGTTACAGTAATTGGCCGTCACCATGTTCACCATGGAGTCTTTTATTGTTAATTCATTCCTTTATTCGGGACGTGTGCACCGTGCAGGGTTCTGCCGTTTCTCGCTGGGATTGCCGTTGTGCCTATTTCAGTTTGTTCAAGCTTTTGTTGCTGCTAGATAATGAAAGACGGTGATGGCTATGCTGTTGGATCATTTCGCCAGACGAAGATGTATATGACGACAATCCCTCCAATAATAGTGGGAAATGGGCAAGCGGTCGGCCATTGTTTCATTTGTGAATATGTGAACTCGCGTTGAAAAGCAGTATCTCATTCTACATGAACTTTATCCAGCAAAACTACAGAGAAAAAGTAGATTTTAAATAGAAAGTGAAATTACTCAAAATTCAAATATTGTACTAAGATGAAGCTATTATTGTGGTTTCTTGTTAATATATGTATTTGAATGTCGCATCATTGGAACATGCTTGCAAAAAAAAAAAAAGGAAAGGAGCACCTGCCAACCATACACTCAATTTGGTTTAAAGAGAAGATGGACACATAATGAATGTATTGTATATATATTTTTTATTGAAAATATTGGACTGGTAACAGTTTAATAGGTTCTGATATCTTCTAAAGGACTTTTTCACCTGTTAAACCCCTCATTATAATATCTGGATCAACACAGTTTGTACATCCAGATAATAGATATATATATATATACACATATAAAGCGATATAAAATACAGTTGCTGCGTATGTGGCATTTTAAAATGGACAAAACAATGCAATGGGCTGTTAGAGTACAATTCCGACTATTGGAGTCCAATGCATGCATGAGCAGTACAACTCATGAAATTAGATCAGTCCTTACGATACGTCAAAACCGATGGAGCCTCAATCAATCAATTCGCTCGACACATCCAGCCATGATATGATTGGACAGATAGATTTTAACTCACATAATGTTCACCTGCCAACATTGATATCCTGATGGTGAAACGATAGATAGCAAAACTTCAATATTTTGATACTCTGCCTATATACTTGAACCCCTGTCCCATGGACAACAAAAACAGACCAAGAAATCTATTTTCTAAGTTGGACCTCTTTCCCATCTCAAGGCTATTCGGTGACCTTGCGACATAAAACATCTCTTTTCGGTTACACCACATTTAACCTATGCCAGGACAGACATCTTATGCAACCAACTCTTCAGGATATATGATCTACGCATAGTCACGATAAACTTCAACGTGAACAAAATTAGGATTGCCTTGCTCCAGGAAAACATATGACTGATCCATAACTGTAAAGAAAATTGATGAAGCATCCTGTTTCAAACTTTTACTTATCAAAAACTTACCCAGACAAAGTTGCATAGGAAGGAGCTTTATGGTTTTGACGTCGGATGAGGGTTATATAACACCATGTGGGGACATTTCGTGCTGTGAATTGGTTGTCATGTGAATTCAAATTCACATATATGTCATCAGCACTCTCCGTCTTACTTACGGGAGTTGGAAATTTCCGTGACTTCTGCAGGATTTCATGCAGGAATGGCCTCGAGACGGTGAGGGTCCGATTCAGTTAGAGAATGGGTTCTGGATCGGTTTTAAATCAGAATGATATACAATGTCACTAATTTCACAATTCATTTCAAGAAGTCTCAAGGTTTTAATAGGATTCACATGATTAACAGGCACACAGTGAGAAGAGTAGTAGTAAAAGCGTAACTACTGAGAAGGTATATAGCTGTACATCATGTACATGTAAACTGGATACTGTATTACGTACTTCCAAAGCCAATACAATAAGGTTATGGTAATTCCTATAATAATTCGATCACCCCATTAAAATTCAATCACACCCATTTAAGTGAACAAAATTCAGTCAGTTTTTCTAATAACTTCGATCACCCTGTACAATCATTAAAATAATTAAGAAATAATGGAAGATTTGCATGATTTTAGACCATTATTTCAACTTCTAATAAATTTGATCGCCACCTGATTTTTTGGTGCGAAATTTCACTTCTGCGGTTGAATTATTCGGGGAATTTCCATATTCATATTTTGCTTCTGATCGTAATATACATATTGGTATTTGTATTGCTTGAGAAGGTCACCCTGCGGACCCCCACCCTCGCTAACCAATTCACTCCTTTATGAGCTGTATAAGGCTGGTTCAAGGTTGTAATAAATTTGTTTTTCCACAACACTCTTTTGTTTCAATAAATGAATAGTGTATCCAATATTTACATTGGTTTTGTCATGCTGTCAAACATGTATCATTGGCACCCAGCTTTACGACAAACGGTAAGACAAGGGTTATCATAAAAACATCCACAACAATACATGAATTGTTTCAATTGAGCAGCATATAAAATTTCCACAAAAGCATACTCGCTATCGGACGGGGTTTTTCCAGTTTACTGATCACAAAAGTTCCGGCCACCCAGCTGGATTTTTCTTAAATTCTCCACATATAGAAAATTGTGTTAGAAATATTTTACTAGGGTTACAGCGAATGTACATGTACAGCATCACCATGAACTTTTCAAAGCTTATAAAAAGAATACATGATCTATTGAGAAAAGCTATATTTCAAATCTTTATTAGAAAATTAGCAAAAAAATTATTTCATGCTTGCAAAAAAAGTCATATTACATTTAACTCTTACGGCATTTTCTGTTGACCATTATTAAAATACTCCTCATTTCACAACAATCAACAATAAAGCAATTTGAAGTTAGCATGTATGCCAACCCTATGCCACAGGGTAGCATGATTTGAAAGCACAACCATGACAACCCTGTTGTCTAAAAATAACAATGCTGGGAAAATAACTGGCCCGACATGGCAGACTGGCTCGAATTGTTCACATATCAGGCAACTTGAGGCAAGCCATGTAAAAACCTGAACCCTCACAAAAAAATAGGCACTTGTCGGAATCCAGCTTTTATAGTGTCCAATTTTATCAATACCTCCAAATCGTTGTTTGGTAGGCACCCTTTCCTGTTTTGAAAGTTTCGCCACTTGCCACTCTAGCTGTTCATGACCGTAACACATTTTTCCAATATTTACCAGCCGTTCATCATTAATTCGTGGCTATGATTCTGCATTCAAACAGGTAAATTCATGGGTAGGATATATGTTCATGGGTATCTGAAAATAAAGCTTGAACGTTATTCATGGATTTTGCATCCAGTCGTGTCCGAGTTCGAACCATATGCATGCATCTTTCGAACTGAAATTTTCTGACATTGATAAATGAAACGGTATCCTTGATTGGTGAATTTTGAGCATGTGTATGTGTTGATACAATATTAAAAACACAGTCTTGGTCCACATAAATTATTGGCTTATTTCACTTTTTTTTTTTGCAATTGAACAAGTCAAAAATGAACATGTGATGGGACAGTATTTTTCAGTTTTAACAAATAAGATAGTCGGTACCGGTATACACAAACTAATTGATTGCATTTTTGTTCAACATGTTTATGTCAGAATTTTAAAATATCCTGCTGTATATTTAGTGAAATTCTAAACAATCTTTATTTTTTTTGGAGATGGGCGAATTTCCTCTCGGACACCTCCATTTCTCCATAATGGAGACTATATGAAAACAGATCATGCAAAAAGTACCATAATTCCTCATTGTGAAACATGTGGGGTGCAATTCCGGCTTTGCTCAGGCAAGAACTCGCTCAGCCATGGCAATATTGGCAACACATAACACCCTCATTGCTTTAGCTAAATACGTACCATGGATCTATGAGAGTTTTTCAAAGCAAAAATCTGCCAAGAGTGAAGGTAGACCTTCTGACAAGTAGGAAGATGGAAAGAGAAATATAACAGTGTGTCTGTTCACATTAAATTTTGTTTTTTCCCATAACCCTATCTCTTGATTTATTTCAGAATTTATAACAAACATTTGGTCAGAAAGTGTTTCTTTATAAACTTTCATGCTAAAAAGCATGAAAATGAAACAAATAAAAAAATTGCTGACCCGAACTTTTGTGAATCGCTTTTTTGTGAAAAAAAGAGCGCTATTTCAAGAATATATGAGACTATAAATTTGAAACCTATGTTTCATGAAAAGTTTCATGATCAACACATAATGTACAGTTAATTCCATGCTCAGCATGGAGGGCTTGGTATAAGACTTACAATATCTAACTGACAAAGGACCTGCTGCAAGTTGTATTGTCAGTCTTTTGCCCAGGATATTACCTTTTTTGGGGATATGTCACCAAGGGTAGGCTGCTTGTGATTTTGAACTTGGGTGGCCATTTTCTGTATTTCACCAGGTTTTCCTAGCAGGTTATCTCCCTTCCCAAGATTAAGAGACGTGGATTTTGTTTGAAAGTCCTAGTTAATTCTGAGCAGCAACATTCACCTAATTTGATAAATTTGGATAGCTATTGTGATTATTATTAAAGTGTTATTTATAAGATGTTTTTCAGGAATATGCTTTAAAATTAGAGCTATTTCCCATGTTTTCTGGGTTATCAAATGGAGCATGGGTCAGGGTCAGACCTAACTAGTAGCTCTATTATTGTCTAGATCTAAAATCCTAAGGAAACTAGGAACCTAAGAATTTTTCTGTGTTCTCATATAATTAATAAAATTATGAATGCAAAAAAAAACATTATTCAAGAAGTTAAATATTATTATTTACACCAACAGCCGACGTTTATCATGCTGCTTGGGATCTGATCCATAATTGATTGGCTTCGTTAATTCAGTATTTACAATTTCACCAGGACTATAATTATACATGCCACGATTTGACAGTTCACTCTGAAATGAGTTGATCACCAAACCTAATACTAATGTTAAATATAAAATATATATCATAAATGGTGGGTGATAAACGAAACATTCATTATATCTCATTGTTTAAACTTTGAAAATTTCATAACTAATTTCATCTTTATTTCCACAAAAAAATCAACTTGCATATTTGTTTCATAGCTATAAAACTAGACGGGCATTGTTAGTTGTAGCCGATCATAACAAATGTCTCTTATTGTCTTTAAAACATGGATGGACTGAAGAATGACAGCTGTCACATGACACAAATTTATACAAGGTCATGTGACTCATGGTATGAAGAACATTAACCAATGAATGATCAGCTAATAGACCCAGTTGACAGGCACCCACTGCGTTTCGTGTGTGAACTCGTTCAAGGCTCTCTTTAGGGCACGGTATGACTCGTCGAAACTGTCGTTAACGATGGTCATATCAAAGTAAGACTTGTACACTCTCTCAATGTCTGCACTCTCCTGGATAGTGCTGAGAAAATCCTCTTCCTGTGGAGAGTGAAAAGCCAGAGTTCAGTTTTAAAATTCATCAGTTGACCAGTGTTAGTCAGGATGGTGGCAGAGTCTCCAGGCTAAAAATGATGCTATCTCGTGAGGTGACATGACGATATTAGCATGAAAATAGATAGGGAATCAAGAAAAAGTGCTACATGTATAAACTTAGAAAATGACATGCGTTCTATACATCAGACACATGCTAAGAAACAGCCTTTAGTCGAAACCAGAAATAATGCATTGATGTTCACGAGGGAAACAAACATCTGAGAAAACGGCAAGCTTCAGATCTGACATTCAATATTCAGCCATTGTCTATAATAGAAATTTTGCGTCAGTAATCAAAAGATCTATTTCATATGACGGCACCAATTCCAAATGTGACGAAATAAAAATAATAACACTCAAGATGGTATCCTACAAGAGAGAAGCAGTCAATAGCTTTCAATGGTATCAGCAAGACACAATGATGTTCTTTACATAAAATCCTACGTAATCACGGACTAGTATTCTTGACCCAACTGAATTTCCAGGTCATATTCCTGTGTAAGTATCTCCATCACGCTCTGATTGTGATGGTTCATTTGAACACCAAGAGAGATGTAAAACACTTGATTTTCTAGCGGTCCCTCGCCCCATCAGAGAATATGTTACATACATGTACTATGACCTTTTAACCAATCATATCTGTAAATGCAGATGGGTCATCTCATTCTGATTTGGAATTGCAGGGGGTTTCTTCCAGTTTTCTTCAGGAGACCACGAAATTACAGGATTTCTTCTTGAAAATTAGAAACTGACCAATCAAGCACTTTCAAATTGGAAGGGATTCCTTGATACACTGAACTTTCTATGATTAACCGCTGAACACCGATAATTTCCGGAATGCTAAAGCCTGCAAGATCACAATCACTTGACTGTGACAGCGCCACAGCGGAACCATGTAAAAGCTCTTACCGTTTTGAACTCGACTGCTCCAGGAGTCTGTGGAAGAAACAAGCAAACCAAATATCACATAACCATGCACATCAAGCATGAACGAGCACACACAAAAGTGCAGTCAATCAAAATTAGTCTTGGTTGTCTCTTCCCCCCCCCCCCCACCCCATCCCCTTTCAGTTAAAAACTAATTGAGCTGATTTAAATAAATGCAGTATATTTATCCTGCAATAAGTATGTTATCCCAGATTTACCCATACACAAAAGCATAAACCTTACAATACAGATGTCTTGGTAAAGCATATAGGTACTAGCTTGTGCTAAGTGGGCATTTTCTGTCAGATTTGAACCTACGAGTCTTCGAGTTTGGCACCACTTGACAAAAGTGAATTGCAAACCACTCGGCCATCTTAGCGTGCTCTTGGAAAGAGTGAGTGAGTGAATAGGTTTTAACGTCGCTTTCAACATTTTTTCAGCTATATCACGACGGGGAAGGGAGGGGAGGGGGAGGGGCAGGGGTACCTACTTGTAACAGAGCAGATCTAATGCTGCCATTTTATAGTGCTGTCCCACTGAAATATCATGCCGTGCGTGCTCTTGGAGATCAGTCTAGATAGTGAACATTATTGCATCCAACACGAGGGCCCAATCGCATGAAAAAAATAATAAAAAATTTCAACATCCCTCAGATTATTTGGGTAAACTGTAGCCTTCAAAATTCTGAAGTAAAATTGTGAGTGGCAAAATTGGAGCCCAATCGAGTGGAAATTAGTCACTCACACTTGTGTGGCACAATCACTACAGGGGGATTCTCCATCAGCTTACAGCCTCTAATATGTTTACCGCGTTAATTCCATCACTTGTAGTCTCCAGTTTTATAAAGTAAACCATTGAGAACTATTCATCATGGAGAATCTAAATTTGGCATGGTTGTTTCGAAAGCGGTAAATGAAATAGCGATGATTCAGCTTTTCAAATGATGTTCGGGTTGCTCAAAAGATAATGATGCTCAAAGAGGGACCTTCACATTTCATCCATTTTTGTTTAATTAAAAAATAAAATAAAATAAAATAAAATAAAAAAAAAAAGATCTAGGCCAAAAATCCTAAAATTGGGGCCTAGTTACTCTGTTGTTCGTTCGTTAAAAAGTGGTTTAGAGCACTTTTCTTTCATCTGACGAATTGCGCTGAAGTTTGAGGGTCACTGGTTCGAATCACACATGACTACTATCCAAGACTGTTGTTTTCAAAGAATACTGCAGTCCACTTTTCTCAAACTGTGTCTCTATCAGGCATGAAATAAATTTCATCAGAGTGAAAACAGACCTGATTGGATAATCTTCTACATTCCCTAACATCAAATTACAGTGGCTCTGTTTCTGGAGGCCAATGGCATATATGTGTAGTACATGTACACACAACAGCTCATTGCCAGGACTATATGTCAGTGGGTGAATGAATGATTTGAATAACGACGATCCAACTGAAAACCTATCACCTGGTCTCCAGGTTCTGATAATTGATACAGGTTGCATTTGGCCTTCTCCGTATATTAAAATTGGTACTCAATGGTCTCAAGATTTCCAGTTCCACTTCTGCATACAATTTACGGTAAGCAAACATTTCGATGAGCGGACCCTTTTTTCCATGTTATATTGGTATATGATTCTGAAGCGATTACAGCTAGAAGAATTTAGAATTCCACAAAAAAATATTTTGGATCATTGATCAGGCTTATTGTCACTGGAATTAAAAGCACAACTAACGAATGCTGGAGAAATTGATTCAATACAAGAAAATTAGACTGCATTATTCTTTAAAAAAAAACACAGTATTTGTGTTTTAACAGGAAACTATCATTAAATATGTCATGCAATACTGGTACAAGTAGATTACATTCATCAACCACACAGAATTGGTGCACAAACAATTGCCAAGAAATAGATGAAACACACTGCAAGTACTATAGAATACTGTAAGCTGCAAACAACCAAAACACATTCAGTTCCTTCATAACCTTTGCTCCGGGTTGATATGCATGCCATTCTACACCATGCATGTTGACTTGTCTTTTTCACAACATTTTCATTAACGTTATTTCCCTTCACGATGCCTGAGTTATACGTATCGTTTGTCTGTTATTGTGCTTGGGATCAATGTCCATCGAAGGGGGGAACAAGGGCTTCCCCCAAGCAAATGAGAAATAGGCTGAGATTGTGCAACATATTATGGCTATATTTTTTACTAGTCATCCAGAATTATCCTTTTTACAGCATATCATTAATTCTGCAGCCACATTTAAGCATATATCATAAATCATAGATTATGACACACAAAAAGGGGCATAACTCTGCAAAATAAGGGCAGAGACAAATAATTGGGGGGGGGGGGGGCTTTTGGAATACAAATGGATAAATAAGTTTCCAGAATTTGGTAGCTGTACGAACACAGTTCTTCAGATATAACTGGTTACATTCAAACATATCCAAGATTATTACACCTATCACTTATCAAACTCCACTATTCATTTTTGTTACTGTTGTAAAATGGTTTCGCATATAAAAAGTGTGTTTTCATCAAGTGTAGAGCTTACAATTATCACACGCACCCTTTAATGTTTTCATTTCACTGACCATTTATCATTCCGTTTGTGGGCAATCATTTGGTTTAGCATTTGATTTGTAAATCATATCATTAAGAAAGCATTCCACTACCATTTAGATATAGTTTCATTTGCTTTGGTAAATGATGAACTAAATAAAAATAATATCGGGTTATTATACTGTGCTTTGTACAGTATGGAACAGTATTGCACAAGTCCATGTCGTGATGAAAACCTGTATTGGACGAGACGCCGATTTATTATACAGGTCAATGAAAGCTTAAACTAAATTATTCGACATTAATTTTTTATTCATCTTTGAATCAATAGTTTTATTAGATAAAACAACATAACATTAATATATTCAACTATAACAATAAATTCCTAGAATGTAATAAAATCTGTAATTCTGCAAATATCATGTAAATCTATTATTAGTCTGTACTTCTCGAATTTCATTTTAATAGCAAAAAATTATTTTGACGTCATAACAAAAGAGTTACCTCCCTTTAAAAGTGTACAATATGAATTCAGTATGGCATTTTGGGATCTATATATGTGACTTTGGGTACTGCACCGGCACGCGGTGCGATTGAATCATAGGACATAGCTATATAATAATGGACATTAATGCCTTTTACTACTGTAGCACTGTTGTACTGATAATCACTGTCTTTAATCTGTGTAAATGAAGGCTCTTTAAGAGCAAACAAATAACTCTCCATCACCACATCACTTTTTTTGAGGCGCTCGAACCAGAATATTCAATAGTCCTGAAACCTGATGACGGAGGCCTCCTACATCCATGACAATCAAATGACTGGTGGGAATCTTTACACAATTCAATTAGCCGTCACCTCCCTCATGTAACATGACATCAACTTAATTGCCAGCACGAGGTCCCTGGACTGGCACAGTCGGAAGAGTAAGCTTCAACTTGGTGTATCGGGTTACATATAGGACTTGTTACATAGACGCCTTGTGGCACATGTACTTTGCGTTTACAATGGCAATTTAATTGGGTTGGTGTTACATAAGCGACGGTAGATTTTTGAATAAGTGTTCACGTGTCATGCAGATGAGTGAATACACAATTCATCACGTGATTGAGAGAGATATAATACGTCATCAGGGGTTGGGACCATTGGCGGAAAATTTGAAAACCCACCGTTGTACTCCTCTTTGTCTTGCCCCTACGTTGACCTTCCTCATACATTCCCCTGAGGGCGTCGATTCCCGGCGCAGCCAGGAACACAATGAAGGGCATGAACTCGGAACTCTTTAGCACCTTTAATGACTGAAATTATAACAGATAAAACATGGAAATATTTTCTGAAACTTTGTAAAAGCAATCAGTGGTGTCAGAAGCAAATGGTCTAGAAGTGTGCATCCAGAATGCAGTGGCTACCGCCTCCCTGCTTATAACACCTGATGTGACGTAGTTGCACAGTAAGATTGGTATATGTTGTGTTCGCACAAATTTTAAACAAAAATTGAGTGATGCATCACGGTAGCTAAGCTGATGCTGGAGTTAAAATAATCAGCCTATGGAACATACCTAATAAGTCAGATCCATGATCCCCTGCATGGCGACATTGTATTTCAGATTTCATGTGTAGGGACTGTGCAAGACTCTGGTGATAGTTCATGAGTGATTTTACAAACAGTTGTGCAACTGTTTTCCAACACTCAGTCATCTCTCTGACATTAAAAACTTCGGATTTGGTACAAACAGGAACTTCACGAAAAGCTGCGCAGTTGCAAAAAATTGAAATGGCGATGGCGTCTATTGTTTGGGATTTGTCCAACATGTATAAGATAAGGGGTTTCATTAGTGATTAGAATGAAAAACAAAGTCAATTAGAAGTTGCTGCAAGTTGCCAAATTCGAGTGAGCAACCAGAATGAGATGAGAGAATGTGACACAAAATGGGGGGCTCTGAGGGGTGGCCTCAGCCATGAGAGGTGGCATGCCCGCCTCAGCTACAACCAATTTTTGAAACGTAACAGTAGAATGGGTGTTCCCAGAGAGGCTCTGGAGAAAATTTACATCAAGAAAATGCAAACTGAGGAATCTGGCGGCCAATGTCTTTCACACACACACAGTTTTAATAAAAACAAAATATTTTTTTAACATCGAGAATTGCTGTGTCTTGTCAGACGGGTGATGGCCTCCAGTGAAACAACTGATAAGAGTTCAAAAAGGCTGTCATAAAAGTTGGCTTCTAATGCTATTTAAAGAAATTCTCCTCCAGCCCTCAACTGTATGCCTCCCCCCCAATAAAACATTCAAACAATTTATCACTGTAGTTTCTCCATGTGGATATAACTGTTTGACTACCCACAGAATTCTTTTCTTGGAAAAGGACTCTTCAAACAGTGTTCAGGTCACACAAAGTTTATTTCTTGTTTCACAGGTTTTTTTTTTTCAAGATGGAAGCAATAAACTGGACTTTTGAAGTTCCTCCCCCTTTCTTTCTATGGATATATGAGTTTTCATCCATCTGATCAAGTTTTACTTTTATTTTTGTCTCCAATGTTGAAAAAAATTAAATCTACCCATGAAACAAAAAATGAAATTGATGTGGCCTCAAGCACGGACTTCATGAAGTGGACTAGCATATACATACTGTAGGATTGACATCAAGAACACACATTTTCCCAGACTTGATCACATCGTGAATGGTTTGTATGTTCGTGCCATATAGGTTTGTGTTGAACTCTCCATGCTCCAGATAATGATCCTCTGCTATGTCCTTCACCATCGTTTCTCGATCCGTGAAGAAGTATCCTTTCCCATGCTCCTCTCCTGCTCGTGGTGCTCGTGACGTGTCTGAAATGACGAGAAGGAAATTTCTTGGTGACAAAAACAAAACTTTCTGAGAGCTAGTACTAGATTTCTTGTGGTGGAACAGCTTCTGAATCTAAACGTTTTTCTGTTTTATTATGCTCCCCCAAATAGTGGGAAAATAGAAATCGCTTTGTCCGTCCGTCTGTTAAAGCCCAACTCACACTACGAACATTTTGTTGTATTAGAACAAAAACACTGTTCAGAACATGTTTTGTCTGCAGTGTGAGGTGCCCAGAAACTCAGAACAAATGTTCGTGGGATCAAACTTGTTTGATATTGCGAACATGTTTTGCCCCGAAACAAGTTCTTGTCTTCAGTGTATGGTGATCGCGAACATGTGTCCGAACATTTACCAACAGTTATCCAATCAACTGGCAGCTGTCGGTCATGTGACGAAGCCGCTCTCACATGACACAACAAAATGGCCTCGCTGCTTGATCGCGGCGACTGGCGGTAAAGAGAAAATGTTGGCAGTGTGAGGTTACCACGAACAAATACACGAAAAAACTGTTCTGTTCTAATACAACAAAATGTTCGTAGTGTGAGTTGGGCTTAATCCGTCTTTCCATCCATATGGCCAAATTTCTCTAGGTTACTATTTTGAAACTTTGAAACTTGCATGAAAGATGTTTAGTACCTTGTAGATGCACACTGTCACATGTAATACCCATTTTTGTGATTCTCCACAGAGTTTTGGCCCTTTATCGTTGATATCAATATATGCTATAGTACATTGTTGTCCATGCTGTAAGTTTATGGAAGGTACCTCACAGATGTGCAGTCAGCTTTTTAACCTGTTTCGTTGATTTTCCCCAGGATGACCTTTTATCATCAAATTCTAAATATGCTTGTCCAATCCATATCTCAGCTACTATTTGATCGACAACTTTGAAACTTGCACGGAAGATGCCTAGTGCCTTGCAGATATGCTCTCTTGTTGTTTGTCCCTTTCCGTGATTTTCCACAGAGTTATGGCCGTTTATCGATGACCTCATTACAGTACATGTATATTCTTGTTTGGACTGTAATGTCACCGGCTAGGATTATTACGTAGTTTTGATCTTAAATGTTTTGACCCCGGACCTCTCGACCAATCAGCATCGTCCGCTTGTAAATGGAGCGGAGTGGGCTCAGCGCCATGGCACAGCTGAACAAGACGGCGGGGAATAAAAATTGTGGTGGAATATTTTCTGAATCTTAATTATTTCCAGCTTACGTGGCATGGATGAGCCAAACTTCTGTGGTTCCATCTTAATGATCCTTTCTTTGAGGGACCTCCGACCAACGCCACTGGCTCCTACCAGCACCAGACACTTTCGTTTGAATGGTGGCATCCGTGTGACCTCCTCATATACCATCATCTCACACTGGTCAAACTCTGAAACAAGGGAAGAAAAAAACACGGTGATGAAATCCACTCATTGTCCGACCACTGGGCTGAATAAAATGAAGGGGAAGTTACGGTAACATACAAAAAATTCCATGATGTGTAATGTAGTGAAGCATATAATTAATTTCTTTAACTTTGCACAAAAAACTGTGTTCCATACAGACAAAATATTCAAGTTATATATTGTTTTTAATACACTCAGAGACAAAAGAGACAAAGCAGATTTGAGTGTCAGAGCGAGTGAATAGAATTTAACGTCGCTTTCAACAATATTTCAGCCATATCACGAAGAACCAACTAAGCACCACCCAGCCCAGTTGTGTTCCTGCTACTTCAAAAAAGAAATCTTTGAAGCAGCATGGAACCATCCACCCTATAAAACACTGAGGACAGCGCACAAGACACGGACAGGACGCTTACATGGTGCAATAAAGACAAGTGATATTACAGTGCTAGACATCACATTATCAAGTTCCTGTTGCTTCTCAGCAAAATGCATTGAAGCAACAGGAACCTGAACCCATTCAACTACCCGCCAAAGCAGATTTGACGGACGTTTGAAACTGGACTTTTTCGTATACATATTAGCATGGATTTTTGACTATAGCTAAAATAGGACACTTTGAAACAACATACATGTAATTATTCTGTGAACAAAAAATCAATTAACATGCAATATGGTAGCTTTTTATCCTTTAATATGGGCCAATTCGGGTGAAATTTTGTCAGTTGTGGTATGATGTCGGACAGTCGTCTGTCTCTGTTACATATGCTGTCGACACTGGAGTTTCTTACCAACTCCTATTCTGTTGGGTGTCATTTACACTGTTAAGTGCATGCAGTACATATTATTCTTGGTTGAAAACCATATATATCTGCCAGAAATGCTGTGGTTAAGTAAATTTTCTCAAATTAGACTTTCTTATTTTTGACAGACAAATTCCCTGAAAAGTAGGACAAATTCTGAAAAGGTAGTAGAAGTAGGACAAATTCTGTGGAGGGCTGAAAAAGCCCTCATAGCATTATCTCACCAGAATTCTGTTTTGATGTGTACATGGTCTTCTTTTTCTTCCTCCTGGTGAAACCACACACTTCAAATGAAAGAAACAAATCTATCAGATATTCAGTTAAGATGCTAAAAATCTGCAGATCTACAAAACATCTCACAATTCAAGGCCTTTGTGAAGTAAGCATTGTTGTAACGAATGGCGATCGGGGGTATTATCAAATTCTATAGCATATTTCAACAAAAGCTTTCGCTAAACCTAAATAGTTATAAAATGAGAAGCAAGTAATGAAACCAACAACATTTGAAAATGTAGTTTACGTGCATTATTTCATGGCAAACACTTGAAAAGTACTGGTATGTTCGAACCCTTAATAGATAGTGGTTACAACTGATTCAATCACCCCAATTTTGGACACAAATTCAACCGGCAATTCTAATAAATTTGATCACTCTCCAAAATCTGCACAATTTTGGACCATTTTGTCAACTTCTTGTTGTGCAGAAGGAAACTGATGACCCATCAGCACTTACACAAACTTTTGGAATAATCATACTCTGGTCGGACAAAGGCTTTCCTCTTTTCTTCCAGGGTCTGGGACGGGATGAGGCCGGACGGTGTGTCAGCGTCTGCTATACGGGCCTGACGAGAGAAACGAGAGTTTAATAGTCTGATCAAATTGTAAATTTACCTGGAGATTTAACAGTACATGTAACACTGAAACAAACATTAATTCACACATACACTGGAGATCAGTTATTAGGATTTTCCAAGAAACTATATGTCCATTTCAAGTTTCTAATTTTTTTTTCTCTCCCAATTCTAATCTGATTCAACCTCACGAGGCCTATATTTCTCACATACTTTTGATACAAGCAAGATATTATGTAGTTCCTTAACAAATTTCTAAGTTTTTCCAGGTCATTTGTGTAAAATGATGATTCTCAAGGCTTTCAAGGCCTGGGAAATGTCCTGTTCAGTTTGAAGGCTTTACCAGTCCCTGTATGAACTCCGTCTCTCAGATTTTTGGGAGAGTAATCGCGCTCGCTCGCTCCCACTGTCCACAATATTTCTCCTGGAGAGCTTTTGATCCACTCCTGGACTGACCACTCTCGCACTACTCCCGCAAAACAAAATCCAACAGCTCTCGTAGATTTTACAAACACTAGAGACTGTGGATCCTATTTCATTTGATGGTCCATCACCCAAACAGTTAGCTGGAAGGTAACATCAGGGGAGATAACTCTACTCACCTGCCACCAATTTGCATCATCAGAGCACAGTATCTCCAGGATATCTCCATCATTGAACGGTAAGCCCGCCTCTTTACACGGAATGAGTCGATCCTTCAGGGGATCATAGTTGAAGTGGGCCTTCATGTAAACCTGATGTGCAAAAATAATAATGTCGCTATTGTCCGGCTGAATGAAATATATTTCTAGCTTCACCGACATCGCCACAACATTTTTTTAGCACTGTGTAAACCCTTTTTATTGGTCATTGCAACCAAAAATGTACAAGTTTCCTTTTTACAGCTGATTTTCAAGTCTTTACACATTTCTCTCTCAAAGATTTGCCAAAAAAAATGCTCTTGAATACTTAAAGAGTCAGAGAAAATGCTTGTGACGGTTGTGATACTGGATGGGGCATGTCTTCCGAAACCAGACGGCCACTATCATTATAATTTTATTTATTTATTATCAGTGCAAGTATATCAAATGAATTGAAAGGCTTAAAAAGAAGGCTAGTAAAGCCAAATTCAAGAAAAAAATGAAAGAGAAATATCTCGTACAGTCTTTCAAATGTTACAGCAGGCGACAACATCAAAATTTCAGACAAAACAATTTTATCCCTTTAAAACCTGACTAATTAAACGCATACCTTGGTCTGGAATTGTTGGACCTCGTAGTTTGGAATGATTTTGAATGTGACGGTATTAGGGGAGAGACGGACGATGTCCATCAGCTGTTCAGGGGTGTGAACTTCTTGGTTGTTCACCTCTTTGATGACATCACCCACGTGGAGGAGACCTGAAAATATGAACATCTCCTGTTGGTAAAAATAATCAAAATGAGTACGAGTTACCTCCCTTGAACAAAGGATTCATAACAGCCTGAAAAGGACACAGGAATCACTGAGAACCTTAATTCAGAAAGAATTTGGCTTTATATTCCCAAAATAAGTAGCTGCACACCCCTGGTATTCATAAATGCATAAAATGACTTTTTCATGATGAAACATAACATGGGGGACTTGCAATATGCCCATATCCAATCAGATTCTGTGATTACTACTTCCTGTTTGTCGGTTAGGCCCAGATAACGAATCACCTGACAGTACTAGCAGTTCCGGTTTATCCTCAGGTCCCATTGAGGGGCTTCTTCTTGTTCGGGACTTTGATAAAAGAGTTATCCCCCTTCCTCGGATGCTAATGCCAGAATTCCACGCAAATGAATACCACTAACCTTGTCTGTCAATCATGCTGCCAGACATTATCCGGGCAATAACCAAGTCCATGTTCTCATCCACTTTCACAGTAACTCCCTATCGAAACAAAACACATGGATACCAGTGGTTGAGTGAGAGAGTTTACATGTAATGTCAGTTATATCGTGACAAGGGGACGGGAAGGAGCAGTACTGTGTACTTGTAACAGAGCAGGGGTTAGTGGGTGAGTGAGTGAGTGAATATGATTTAACGTCGCTTTCAACCATATCACGACGACAGGTCCTATTCCTTTTCACATCCGGGAACCACACGGGTGGGGTCCTATTCCTTTTCACACCCGGGAATCCCATGGGTGCCTCAGTTAGTCGCCTTTTACGACAAGGTGTCTAAGGAGCTGAGGCCTATTCTTACCATGACCTGCGGTGTGCACAACGACATCCCAGGTCAATCCCCGGAAGCCCCATGGGGCTGTAACAGAGCAATCTTAATGCTGCCAGTTCATAGTACTGTCTCACTGAAGATCATGCCATAGGCAGACATGACACCCCACCCAGTCACATTATACTGACACCTAGTGATCTGGTCCTTGTTCTATCTGCTCGATGCTGAGCATAAGCAAGAGAGCAAAAAGTTCCATTTCTCAAGTCTTTGGCCGAGGATTGAACCCGGTACCTTTCATTTTCGAGGGCGATATAGGATTTAATGTTGCTTTCAACAACTTCTCAGGCAAATCACAACAGTGCTTACATGTGACAGTCACAGAGTGGCAGTATTGTTGATTTTTTTTATAATGCTGTGGCACTGAATCACAATGTCCCATCATCCAGTCACATTATCCTGACGAAGAGATGCTCTAACCTCTAGGCCATCATAGTGTGGTCAAGCAGATGTAGGAATGATGTAGTACAGTTAAACCTGTGTATACCGACCATGCTTGGGACCAGATTATAGTGTTGGTTTTGATAGTGTTCTGGTTTATAAAGGTTCAAAATACTTTAAGTATTTGGGCCACGAATAATACCGGTATTTGAAGGTAGGTCGGTTTACCCAGGCGTCGGTATTCACAGGTTTCACTATACATGTACTACGGTAATTTCCCTAATAATTCGATCACATGAAGTGCAGCAAAAATGGCTTATATCTGGAAATATTCTTGATGGCACCAGCTGCAAAGTGTCACATTTTGTCATTATATGACTTTTCTTCAATTTGCATGAAGAATTGGAATGTTACTTTTTCTCTGTGTTTGAATAACCGAGTTGAAAAGTGAACTTCCTGTGATTGAATTATTAGGGGAATTACTGTAGGCATACAATAATATTTTAAAGGATTTATTGGTTTCTTGTGATATATTTTGGAGCGATTTTCAAGCTCCACTTTATGGGTGAAGGGTCATTAACATATTCTTTGAAATTTGACCCACAAAAGTATTTCTAACATTCTCGTGTTTTTGTCAGCTCTGATAGACTGCTTTGCCAGAGTCAACCTTCACAATCAGGGAAATCTGCCTCGGCAAAAATCTCCTGCCTCTGCAAAATAACCAACTTTTAACACCATGTCAAAAATTTGGGGAGTTTAACTGTTTTTGTCAGAGCCTATCCCATGGCAATTGCGGAATGCTGTGGCTAATTTACGAGGGCTGAGAGTTGAATAAATTTCATTCTTGAACTCAGATGAAAGTCTAAACTACACAGAGATTTCATTCCGCGAGGCAATAATTATAACTATTGACATACCAGAGGTTCTGTCTTTGCTTTTCGAATTCCCACCACCCTAACATCTGACTGTGTCGGAATTCCAGGCGGGAACGGCTCCGACAGCTGTATCGTGTCTGGCTCAAACTCGAAATCTTTCTCTGCAACATCGTCATGTGCTGTCAACAAGGCCTGGAAATGTACATTGTAAACTACATGTAGGATGAATTATTCACAGTACACAGGCAATTTTGCATGGGGCTGATCAGTAACTGTATATTTTTTTCTCAGAAAGGCTCCAGAAGAGTACTGATCATTTGCTGACTGTATTGTACAATTCTGTCGAATTCCAACAATTTCCTAACCTTCATGAGTTAAGGCCCTTGAATTCGTTACGTTCTTCCACTGTTTCAGAGCCGTCAACCCTTTCTAATGTAAGAGTGAGTGAGTGAATAGAATTTAACGTCGCTTTCAACAATATATCAGCTATATAGAGATGAACCAACTAAGCACCACCCAGCCAAGTGGCGTTCCTGCTACTTCAAATAAGAAATCTTTGAAGATTTCTTCTTTGAATTAGCATGGAACCAGACACCCTCCATCCACCCTTTCAAACACTGAGGACAGCACACAAGAAACAGACAGGACGCTTACATGGTGCAATAAAGACAAGTGATATTATTACAGTGCTAGACATCACATAATCAAGTTCCTGTTGCTTCTCAGCAAAATGCATTGAAGCAAGAGGAACTGCATTTTCCTTCGCTGTCAGCCTGCCTCATCAAAATTGAAAACGTCTCAAATGGTGACCGAGCATGTCATTTCATGATGTCATGTGTATGACGTTCGCATGACGCAAAGATGCTATCCTCGAGGACAAGCAGTATGCCCAATGTCAATCAGTAACCACGAGATGGAAAGAACAAGCCCCTAATAAATCCGGAACTTATTGATATTTTGATTGACAGTGATTCACACCCAGATGGGAAGCTTGATGGGAGTCAAGGGCGTGTACTCTTCAAGTTAAAGAGTTTCCAGTTATTTCCACGAGGTGTAATGAACTACGATATACATCATGTAACATGCCGAGGATTTATATTATAATGCGCTAATAGACTCAATCGCCATTTCAATTTTTTGCAACTGCGCAGCGTCTGCGCAGCTTTTCGTGAACTTCCAAATCGGAAGTTTTTAACATTGGAGATATAGGCAGAGTGCTAGAAAACAGTTGATATTTTGTGCAACTGCACGTAAAATCATTAAAAAATCTCATGGACTTCCGCCAGATGGGCTAAAGAATGGCTCCGGATATTTATTTACCCTGAACACAATTTAGTTTCACAGAAAAAGTACTTTTCCCCCGAGATATGACCCACTTTCAATCTGGCCAGAATGCGGCCATTGGTACAAATGACCTTTCGTGACTGCGCAGCATCTGCGCAGTTGCAAAAAAATGAAATAGCTATTTCGACTATGGCCCACTGTGATAATGTGCATTCAACATTATCCCAAGCTGCCATGGCTGACTGGCTCGAACAGATTCTGTCCACACTGTGTTATTTAATATATGGACAGATCCTTGTGAGGAAGTGGGAGTTCTATTATAGAAACGAGTGCACCACAGGATGTCCTCCGGTTCAAAACAACTTGATTAGTCATTTCAAAGTTTCAAAATATAATCCAGGATATTCATTGGCCTGTGGAGATAATTGGAAGCAATGCAGCCAATCACAGAGTTTGATTCATTGTACTGGGATGTGTAAGGGAGATAGCTCACATCAAAATGTGGGGATGTTAACAAATCCTTGAGTTCCTCTGCATCTCCATCAGACTCCACGTGTCCTCGTAAAACCTCGAGAACATCCGAGGCCAGCTCTGAGGTCTTACGATTGGGTGATTCAAACACCTGTTCTTCTAATTCATCATGGACCTGTGAGAAAAACACGAGAAAATAACATAAATCAGGACACACTTCAACATGTTCAATGTAAAGACAGCGACAGACATGAAATATGATAAACATTCCAGAGTGGCAAAACTATGAAGAATTGTTTCGTACAGCCCAGATGTCATCACACAATGAAGAAGATTTTTTATCACTACGTTATATGTGGGGATTTATTAAGCCTACTGAAAATGCTCTGATATTTCGATCACCCTAACAGGCTAGGGGGTCGAAATAACACCTGTTGACCTGTCTCTGACAATTGAGATTTGTGAGAGACAAGTAGAAAAATAATCTAAGTGACAAGTAGAAAAAGTATTTCAAGATATATTTCTTTGGATGATTTTTATTAAAAACTGACAGAATCTGGGTTACTAACAGATACTATAACATAACTGAATATTTTTTTCTATCAACAACATTTATCCACTTTATTGCAACATTTTATTGGTCAATATTTTAATGTTCAAGTCAAATTCTGAAGAGACAAGTAAAAAAATATGCTCAGCTGTCACTCGAGACAAATACATTTTTTTTCCAACATTTCGACCCCTGCCCTAAACATTCAATCACCCCAGATTTTACCTTAAATTTACTCTTACCAGGACAGTGGACAGTCTGACTATTGACTTGAGGTCACTTCATCATGGACCTGTTTAAGGAAGAGATGAAACTCTATCCCCAATACATGTACACTCTAGGTTAGAACATACCTGGACTAACGACTTTAAGGCCACATCATCAAGAAACTGCTTAAGGAAGGCAATATCGGTGTCATTGGCTGAAACTCTATCTCCAATACTTTCTAGGTTAGAACGAACCTGGCGGACAGCCACTGGAAGAACAAAAAACATGTAACAACCAGATTCAATCCACATAATAGTAATCTTACTTTTCTTAGGATAAAAATGTTGTTTGTGTCGGTGTGTGCATCGTTCTAAACCTTGCGTGTCAATGCTTAGCTTTTGCGAAGTTATTTCCCTTAGCCAAGTCAAGAATCATGACGTCTCTAACATGACGTTATGTGCTCGAAAATAGCCCAATGGGCCTCAACAACCCCCAGCTATTAATTATTGTCTACACTCAGCAAACATGTAAGCTTATTGCACAAGATTTATTTTTATAACTTTGACAACAACATGTAGAATACCAAAGATGTGATCAAGGGGTGGTGACTGTTGTTCCCTACCTCATACAAGAATTACATGTGCATAGGATGTTGGGCTTGGTCAACCTTTGCCAAGGGATTAATTGAGGGGAAAATGTTTTGTCCCGAGGTATTGGTAGTGCATAACCGAATTCCTAGCTCTAAATATACTCTTCTATATAACTCTTCATACTGCAATTGAGTACATGTAATTCAATGAATTTAACACATAGAATTTCGCCTTTATAAAATAAAAAGGGAGACAATTCTTCCGTAACAGCAGTACCGGTTAACAAAGAATATTGGCAGTTCGTTGCAAATTACCGATGCCGTCACTGTTCATATCAATCGAAATAATCACAAGATCTCTTCCCATGTGTAGATATGAATTCGTTTGCCTTTTATTGCGTTTACGGTGAAGTAATTACAATTCATGTGAAATTTCCACGCACATTTTCCAGACTCCATGCTGGTTTTAAATTTTAACGATCACGTATAAAGTCTGTCTGTTCGTCTTCAATAATTGCGAAAGTCACGATGAGCGCGAAGAAGGACTCACTTTCTGAGAAAGCTCAGAGTATTGATATAATTCAACATATTATTAGCTCACTCACATTATTGGCATTCTTGTAATCCACGACGATAAAATTGGATTCACATGGGACTAAATTATGGGAATCCATTCGGATTCTGGTTAAATTTGATGAAAAACGAGCCCTGTAGGAGGTTCTTCCACACAAGACCCCAAAAAAAAAATCACCATGCACAATACATTGAACTTACATTGAACAAAAAGGCCGGATTGATTTGGCCATACACAAAATGATTAACTTGCTCATTGGTCAAAACCACATGTAGTTGTTTTTTATTCGCTGGTCGAGTTAGAGTGGAATTACAGGTACAGGTACATGTATCGCCTTTGCCATACATCTGCATTACACGGAGCCAATTTCTACCTTCACACTTAGAACCAGGGGCCGATTTCATGAAACCTCGCATGACTTGACTTTTTCAAGGGCGATTTTCGCACTTGACCAAGTGCACTTCAAAGAAATCTCAAGTTGTGTTTCACCAAACGTTTTTGGCCGTACTTGGTCAAGTGATGGTTTGAAGTGACCTTTTTGGAACTCTTCTGTGCGATTTGGTAATAAATAGTACCCCCGCAGAATCAAGTGCATGCTCAAAATACTTGATGCGCCGGAGCCGATCGGTAGAGTTTGAGGTGTCAAATAAATATATCTGTGCCATGTTTGGCCCTATGACATGTACGAGAGGAAGAACGTGTATTGTGATGCATGGGCAGAGGAAAATACTCATTTTTCGACACCATCTCCCGTCGTATTGGTCATTTCAAGTACGTTTTTATTTCAAGTGCGATTTCAGGTTCAAGTGAACTTTCATGAAAAGCAAAAACTCAAGTCAAGGGAGATTTTCAAGTGCACTTGAAATTTCAAGTGTGAAAATTGTCTCAAGTGAGGTTTCATGAAATCGGCCCGTCTTGATATGTCCGACCACCTTCAGTACTCCGAGGTGTAAATTTCACCAACAAACGAGAGGCGAACCAATAGGAACCTAGCCGACGATTGTGTGTAGGGTGGCATCATCATCAAGTAGTGATGTCATTCCTCTTAATATGGCGGTTGCATTGACACAATAAATAAGTGAGCCAATCAATAATGCTCTTATATGACACATTTCGAAATTCAAAGGGTTTTGAGGTCAATGGCATCTCAAGTCTATCTGTAAGTTCTTTGAACATTAAAAGGGGCCTGATATATCGAGGGAAGTTCAAAGTGGGAACGTAGAAATTGGCTTGGTTTAATGAAGTGAGTGAGTGACGGAATAGAATTTAACGTCGCTTTCAACAAAATTTCAGCTATTTGGTGTAATGAAGATGCTTGCCATATGGCGGATTCCGCGAAAAAGTGTACCACTTTCCGTCAAATTGTCTGTCTCACCGGAAAATGACGTTTGCAACATTAAAAATGTTTAAAAACTGACTGTGTCTTGTACTGTGTTTGCTAAACCCACAAATGTTGTGTAATGTATGCATATCTGAATATAAACAGTTTTACACTGCACATTTCTTATCTGCAGTATAATAGAAAGACAGAAATGTAAATAGTTTCTAGTGTCATTTGTTCTAATGTCATATGTCTGTCCAACTTTTTTTACAATATTCACCACAAAACAAATGTCAATTAAATTAATCAATTAAAGATTTACAGTGGTACTACATGTAGCTTGACCTTATTGAAATATATGTACCATATTGCCAGTGTATAAAATACCAATACATCGATACTATGAGCGATTGAAAAACGTTTCTAGTGTCCTGTCCGTCCAACTCCCTTGACGGAAATGACATTAGAACATTTTTGAAAAGGCTCAATATTACAGCATGTGCGATGACATACACTGACGATGGTACAGATACATCAATATGCTTGGCCTAATTCCACTGAGCGTATGCAAGTGCTTCTGTTATAAGAAATTCCTTGTACATATACGAAATAGATTTTGACGGACAAATGACATTAGTAACACAAATGTTACTAATGTCATTTGTGTTTTGTTCCGCTAAACTAAAAACTGTACAAATAATTCATAGGGGCACTTGTTTATTTTTATCTTATGCAATTCATTGACACATTTTAGATAATAAGGTACCGGTACAGGGAACTTTGTTTGTTTATGATGTTTTCCAAGTTATTGGTGTTTCTAATGTCATAATCCGTCAAGGACGGACAGAAATGGGAGTTAGTGGTACAGTTTTGCGTGGAATCCGCCATATGGCCTACCACATGGCTGCATATTTTATATTATTATACCTCTTGAATATTCATGAGGGATTCTGTTATTTCAGTGGTCAAACTTTACCCAGCGACGAGTCAATAATCTTCAATCAATGACCCAGCTGATGTGGGTGATGAATTTGTCAGGCGAAGCACCTGAGGTCAGGAGTCAATATTGAGATCATGTGATCAGTATTTAAATGTGCCATCTGAGTGGTTGCAAACTTAGACGACGGTCGGCCCTTCGTAGTGGAAGGGATAAATCTCCCAATTGCTCTGTGATTCAAGGTCAAAATTAGAACAGCAATGGGTGGGGAGATTGATGGATGCCCTCAGGTATAAAAATTCGGTATAATAAAACACTTATTAACTTGTGATGGAATCAATAACATGAAACCTGGACCCTTGTCTAGACTTTATCGAGGAGACCTGACCTATAGGCCAGTCGGCTCGACCAAGTCTGGCCTCGGGTGCAAGTTTCCTGGTATCGAGTCCGTCACAAGTAAATAAGTGTATAATATTGTCCTCCAAAAGTTTTTATACATAGGCCTGTGCTGTAATATTTTTCCAGAAAACCTGTTGCAGGTTTACCATGAACAGACGACAATGGGGATTGAGTAATCTGTAACATGTGCTCCAGGGTAAAATATACAGTTAACACAAAATATTATGGTAGTCCATAGAGGGTCTTCTAAAATTGGAATTGGGAAACCATCACGAGAGTGAGGTTCACAATCCATCAATACAGCATAGGCCTGAATACATGTCAATGTCACTTTCACCTGGTAATCCTCCACCTACATGTACGTATGTAGACCTATTATAAAATACAACATATATACATGTACCATGCTCCAGGTCTTGTTCAGCAGGCCATCCTTCATTTTGTTTTTGTTGGGCATAGTCCATATATACATATTTTTTTTTTAATTCAGGCACACAAATACACAGGAAATACATGTAGCTATGAATTTATGAATTTTTTTTTGGAACATAGACCGGTAGGTGGTTGTAGGAGATTTGATGGTCTATTAACCAGGCGTCACACTTACCCAAGCCAGTGTCAGTCGTAGCAGCTGGCATCCTGGCTCATCTGAATGGACAGTGGTCAAAATGGCTCTGAAAGTACAGAAATAATGGGATGTTGGAGACAAAGGAATGAACATCCATGAGAGAAAGAAAATTAAGGTGTCAATTCACGTGTGAACATCCATCATGATCACACAATGCTTGTATACAATTTAACCCATATTTCTTATAGGTTTTTCTTAAGAATATTCATCCATATTTGAGGTAAAATTCTATAATTTGGCAATTTGATAGTACATCTGTTGAAATTATGTGAAGATGAACTATTATTTTTTAAAGTTTTTCCTATTTACCCCCCAAAAAGTTTCATTGGTCAGAATATTAGGTCATGGGGTCTAAAATCCTGTATTCTGCATGAACTGAAGACAAGGTGTAACACAATTTCAGCCAGAGACCTCGCATCTTCACCAGTCCAGGTAAATCCAAAATCCCCGGAGAGGGTTTCCCTTGACATTTTTGGTGATTCTTATGAGTTGTGGAGTGAGTGATTGCCTCTATTATACATCATATTTTTCATCTCTCATGGTTGCTTTGAATTGACATGTCAGTATCTCAAGCCTGCGGTTTATGCTTCGACTCCTGTCAATTTCAGTCCGACATCAAAGTAGTTTGTTCAGCGATGAAATGCACTGCTCAAACATCGCAGTGGATTGGCGTAATGAGCTGGATTAGCGTGTTTACAGATTGGTTTGATTCAGAGAAAACCTCTTGAGCTATTTATATCCAGAACTGTTATGGGTAACTAACCAAGCCAGCATGAGGATGGAGACATCATAGATGGCCACTGGTGAAGCGAGAATGCTTTAACTCTATGTGTTTGTGCAACCTTCTTTGTGCTTTCAGTCTCTGTCCATATATTATTAGAGTGAGTGAATAGAATTTAACGTCGCTTTCAACAGTATTTCAGCTATATCACCATGAACCAACTAAGCACCACCCAGCCCAGTTGTGTTCCTGCTACTTCAAAGAAGAAATCTTTGAAGCAGCATGGAACTAGACACCCTCCATCCACCCTATAAAACACTGGACAGCGCACAAGACACAGACAGGACACGTACATGGTGCAATAAAGACAAGTGATATTACAGTGCTAGACAGCACATTATCAAGTTCCTGTTGCTTCTCAGCAAAATACATTGAAGAAACAGAAACCTGAATCCACCCAACCATCTGCTCAAATATTATTAGAAACAGGTGAAATACATTTTATGTCTATGGACGGAAAATCCTCTAGTAATTCACTCAACCAATTAAAATTCAATCACCCCCAATTCTGTTCATTCTAATAAATTTGACCACCCCCTGAAATAATTAAAATAATGAATTATCACAAGATTCCAAACCATTTTGTATACTTCGTGTTCTACAGTACATGGACAATGTAATAAAGGAGACCAGTACATGTATGATACAGCAGGATTTTGGCCTATACATGGTACGGTTGAAATCGAAAAAATAAAATGTCCTAAAAATATTTGTGTTTTAACAGAACAGCAAGAGAAAATATATGTGCACAATACGTGAAAGTTCTACATGTAGCTCAATTGCGTTATGTTTATTTATGACATGAAAATGAAATCAGCAGCATGTGCTATTTCATGCAAAAATGATCTAAATCAAGTCATTATATACACACATTTAGACACGAAGGACCCCTTGGACCACAAAGATTTTCCAGGAATGGAGATAAAATGCCACCGCACATCACCAGGTGGCGTTTTGGTCCAAGCTACGTAGGGGTCCTTCGTGTCTAAATGTGTGTTTGAATGACTCGACTTAGACCCTCTTTTCACGAAACAGCACATGCTGCGGACTTCAATTTCATGTCATAATTATAAAGCAATCGGGCTACAACTTTCACATATTCCGTACATGTATATTTTCTCTTGCTGTTACAGTAAAACACAATTATTTTTGGAAAATTTTACTTTTTCGATTTCAACTGCAATTATTTAAAAAATAAAAATATTTTTGCGATTTCAACTGCACCACGTTTATGTATATAGGCCAAAATCCTGTCTTACCGTACCATCTCCTTTGATCACTACCTGATCCTACGGTGGTATATTTCACTTCTTGTGATTGAATTATTGTAGGATTTACGATAGTCAAGTCAAGTATATTGTGCCATTTGCCAGTAATAAACAAAGCTGTCCTCAAGGAGCTTTGCTTTCAGGCAGCCTTATACCATGCACACTATACACATGGTATCAATAATTGACTAGCATACATGTTCAACTATAAATATGTCTGATGGTATTTCCACTATGTTCAACTCCCTCACCACATATACATGTAATAACATTATAAGCTTGTCCTTAAATACAAAAAACCTGGGATTAAGTTCTCACAGCCCTTGCATTATGTGCATGGGAAATGAAACAGCACATCTAAAAATATAAACATCGGGAGAACTTGGGACTGGACATGTACAGCCGTGACACATTGAAATGTATCATGGCTAAAGACAGTACATGTACACATTGATAATTGTTCCCACGACATTTCGCTCAAGCTGTAGTAGGCGGACAGGAAATCAGTGCTCGAAACCACATGAATGTGAATGTACAAGGAAGAATGATGTGGGTTAGCCCACATTTAAAGCATTTATGACCAACAATAAATGACAAGGGAACACTTAGAGGTTGATCATGTTTATGATAATATTCATTTATATATCCTGTGAGGTAAATGCCCTAATAATTCAATATTAGGAAGTGCATTTTCTCACCCACAAATATTGGGGTCATCCAATTTATTAGAAGAGAAAGTTAACAAAACAATGCAAAAACGATACCATATCTAACCTATACATGCAGGGCTCAAATTAGAGACGAGAGATCCTGAAGGATCTTGGCGCCCACCATTGTCCGATAATTGTAAGCTAATGACAAGAGGATCTTTTTGTCCATTGTTACTGAGACGATTGAGTTGTAATTTTGTTTACAGGATTTCGAATCTGAGCGAAAAAGATCGAAAAAGCGACACTGGAAAACACCAAGATATAATCTTTCTAAGTTCCAGGAGTTTCAAGATTTCTAGAAACTGAACTTATGTCGGTTGTTATAGTACAAGAGAAATGAGCAAAGTTAGTCTGAAAGTGAATGTACATGTACGGAGGATCCTTCATCTTCGTTTTGTAGTATTTTTATTTTATTTATTTTTTTGCACGTGTCATCATTGGGTATTGGAAGCGAAGAAAAATCTCTTTGACACTTTGGCATACTTAAGATTTTATAATTTGGAACGAATGCTAATTCTGTTCTGTTTACTGGACTAGTTTGAGATATCTCTTTTAAGATACCATGCTCGAAAATAGTAAGATGGTACAATACTTAATACTGAAGGGATCCGGTCCGCGCAGTAATGTTGAAACTTCGAATTTGAAAGTGTCTGAATCTTGATTATTTCCCTTGGATGGAAACATGCAGTAGTTTACAGTTGTCGAGTTGTGACATTGTGTCACAAGAGTGACGTCTCTGCATGTAGCTGACCTGCCGGCAGACGAAAGGGTGGGGCAGTTCACTTGCAACTGCATGGACTAAAGAAAACTGATTTAAAATTTGACGAAATACATTTTAATTCCGAATTATTTTAACTCCTTGATATGGAAGGTGAAGATATGGATATTCTCTATAGTCAATATATAGAATATGCCCGACCCTTTAATCCATCGACTCTTGTGATGCAACGTCACAACTCGGGAATACCGTATTAATTGGATTTTCGAATCGGACTGGAAAAGGTATCTTGCACAACTAGGCCCCATGTGGGACCTGTGTACCAAATTTCAGAAAGATCCATGAAATGTTTCCTGGGAATTCAAGATAACAGTGTTTCAAGGGGAAATTCAAGATGGCCACCTGGCAGCCATATTGGATGTTTGAATCGGACCAAAAAAGGTATTTGAGGAAGATCCATGCAGTACTTCTTGAGAAATCAGGATAACAAAGTTTCATTGGGAAATCCAAGATGGGCGCCTGGTGGCCATATTGGATTTTCGAAACGGACCAGAAAAGGTATCTTGCACAACTAGGTGACATGGGGAACCTGTGTACCAAATTTGATAAAGATCCATGCGGTAGTTCCTGAGAAATCGCAATAACAAAGTTTCATGGGGAAATCCAAGATGGCCGCCTGATGGACATATTGGATTTAGGAATCGGACCAGAAAGGTATGTTGCACAACTCGACCACAAGGGCAACCTGTCTACCACATTTGAGAAAGATCCAGGCAGTACTTCCTGAGAAATCACGATAACAAATTTTCATGAGGAAATCTAAGATGGCCGCCTGGTGGCCATATTGGATTTCCAATTTGAACCGAAAAAGGTATCTTGCACAACTAGATCATAAGGTGAACCTGTGTACCAAATTTGATAAAGATCCATGCAGTAGTTCCTGAGAAATCGCGGTGACAAGGTTTCATGGGGAAATCCAAGATGGCTGCCTGGTGGCCATATTGGATTTTCGAATCGGACCAGAAAAGGTTTCATGCACAACTAGACCCCAAGGGGAACCTGGGTACCAAATTTGAAAAAGATCCATGCAGTAGTTCCTGAGAAATCGCGGTAACAAGGTTTCATGGGGAATTCCAAGATGGCTGCCTGGTGGCCATATTGGATTTTCGAATCGGACCGGAAAAGGTTTCTTGCACAACTAGACCCCAAGGGGAACCTGGGTACCAAATTTGAAAAAAAGATCCATGCAGTAGTTCCTGAGAAATCGCGGTAACAAGGTTTCAGGGGGAAATCCAAGATGGCTGCCTGGTGGCCATATTGGATTTTCGAATCGGACCAGAAAAGGTTTCTTGCACAACTAGACCCCAAGGGGATCCTGTGTACCAAATTTGGAAAAGATCCATGCAGTAGTTCCTGAGAAATCGCGGTAACAAGGTTTCATGGGGAAATCCAAGATGGCTGCCTGGTGGCCATATTGGATTTGCGAATCGGACCAGAAAAGGTTTCTTGCACAACTAGACCCCAAGGGGAACCTGTATGCCAAATTTGAAAAAGATCCATGCATTAGTTCCTGAGAAATCGCGGTAACAAGGTTTCATGGGGAAATCCAAGATGGCTGCCTGGTGGCCATATTGGATTTTCGAATCGGACCACAGGGCATGAAATGTTTTTTTCAGTCCACCTGTCACATGTGACAGGTAAGGTTTTTTTCTACCTGTCCCACCCAAAACTTACTTGTACACAATTTTGTCAAAATTTCTATATGCTGATCGAATTATGTTTAAACGATGAACGCACCGGGATGTTTTGATGAGAAAACTATCTATTTTAGTCCTGAGGATTTTATTTTTAATGCCCACTCACCAAATTTCTGATTTCTTGAGTTTTAAAATGTTTTTATTACCTCATGTAGTAAGAACACAGAATGACAAATAATTCATTAATTAGTTTTGATAATTGCTAGGCAAATGATAAATAATTACTCTCCCTGGTCAAATGATAAATAACCTATTACCAAAAAAAAACCAAACCAAAAAAACCTCGCACAATCTAGCTTTCCCCAGTAGCCTACCATTCATTTTCATTTCTAATTTGTTTTTTGAAATGTCACTATGAGGCACGATGACGGAAGCACAGATATGTATAAAGTTATTAGCATTTTGTGTTCATGGAATATACCAGTGAACGTACGGTGATTGAGAAGCACAACACAACCAACCTCATGTCTGGTTAGTGTCGCCCCTGTCAGGCTATTAGAATACATTCTCTAGATCAGCTTCACGTTTGTAATGTTTAAAAAAAAAATTAATGATATGGTAACATTGGAATTCTTTAGCAGTAGACCGAATGGAATTTGTTTCAGTAAACTTGAGCACATTTTCCTAAGTCAGCTTTCCTGCCGCAATGCGTACAGTTTGACAGACATCCGTCGATAACCTTCTTTTACTCGTTTGTCTGACATCTGAGCGTGGGTTCCCGATCTGTTCACTGTGACCTTTGATCTGAAGAATATCCGTGACTTGAAATATACCTCGGCGGCTGCCGATCTCCAATGGTCTCTCCAACAGTGTAAGCAAATCTGGAGCGTTGAGGTCTGATCGAACGTCGACGCTTGCCGAAGCATAACGAGGCTAAATTTATTTTTAGCTCTAAAGCATGGCATGCTCTCAGCAGAAGTTGAGACATCGTTTAACAACAACAAGAAGTTTTTCTTGCTTCGGGCGTTAGTAAAGATCAACGCCTATGAATCCCTGCAATGTTTCACCTGTCGCATGCGACAGTCATTTATTTTTTTTACCTGTCGCACATAAATACTACCTGTCATCGACAGGTGGACACCCGAACATTTCGCGCCCTGGACCAGAAAAGGTTTCTTGCACAACTAGACCCCAAGGGAAACCTGTGTACCAAATTTGAAAAAGATCCATGCAGTAGTTTCTGAGAAATCGCGGTAACAAGGTTTCATGGGGAAATCCAAGATGGCTGCCTGGTGGCCATATTGGATTTTCGAATCGGACCGGAAAAGGTTTCTTGCACAACTAGACCCCAAGGGGAACCTGGGTACCAAATTTGAAAAAGATCCATGCAGTAGTTCCTGAGAAATCGCGGTAACAAGGTTTCAGGGGGGAAATCCAAGATGGCTGCCTGGTGGCCATATTGGATTTTCGAATCGGACCAGAAAAGGTTTCTTGCACAACTAGACCCCAAGGGGAACCTGTGTACCAAATTTGGAAAAGATCCATGCAGTAGTTCCTGAGAAATCGCGGTAACAAGGTTTCATGGGGAAATCCAAGATGGCTGCCTGGTGGCCATATTGGATTTGCGGATCGGACCAGAAAAGGTTTCTTGCACAACTAGACCCCAAGGGGAATCTGTGTACCAAATTTGAAAAAGATCCATGCAGTAGTTCCTGAGAAGTTGCGGTAACAAGAATTGTTTACGGACGGACTGACGGACTGACTGACTGACGGACGACGGACCACGGACGAAAAGTGATTTGAACAGCCCACCATCTGGTGATGGTGTGCTAAAAATGCAATGGCCTGCTATTTTTCTTCGGATACGTAAAAATCGCAGGCCAAACCTTAGATGACCAGCTGCTATTAGTAAATTTGACCTGCAGTTTTTCGAAATTTCCAAGTTACTTCGATCAAGGGGCACTCGATTAAATGACACAGGTAAGTACAACACAAGATATGATTTTAATAAAACTTATATTGTTGATTCCAATGTATTTTGTTGTTTATATTACAACTTAGACGACACATCTTTATCAATCCATATTTGTGACAGTTCGCCTGTGCCACGTACTAGTTAACCGGTTCTCGAGTTCACTATCAGATGACTAGAAATCACACATGAATCACATAAAATGTCAGACTATTACGATTGTAATGAATATTGATACATCATTGGCACGTGAAGATATCATAATGTTCAGAATATCAATCAGAGTTCACTTGGAATGTACTCAGTTCTTGGCCACAGTCTAGGACTAGAAATTATACAAAAAGTAGAAATGAATTATATATATAAAAATAATCAATTTAATGCGGGAGTTGCACAATACAGGGTTCCGGCCTTGGCCGCTAGGATCACCTTTGTCTTTATTTCCGTTTCATACCACTTCTATCGTCTGCTAGGCACAGCTGAGTGGGCTGGCTGATCGTTTCGCTTGGACGAGTAGCGGGCGATAACTCTCCGTAATAACCACCGCCCAGCCGCCAGGATCGCTATTATCTGAGAATGGCTCTTAAGCCCTTTTGTTTTTCACTTCAGACTTAGCGTGATAACGACATCGACAAAGAATGATTAAGATCAGGGAATGGCTCTTAAGCCCTTTTGTTTTTCACTTCAGACTTAGCGAGATAACGACACCCACAAAGAATGATTATGACAATAGTATATGACTACACGTTCAAGTGAAACGATCAGCCAGCCCACTCAGCTGTGCCTAGCAGACGATAGAAGTGGTATGAAACGGAAATAAAGACAAAGGCGATCCTAGCGGCCAAGGCCGGAACCCTGTATTGTGCAACTCCCGCATTAAAATCACACTGAAATCACAGTCTGTCAAGCAGAAAGATAAATAAACAAGTCATCCACTCAGAGTTGACCAATCTCACTGCTGAATATTAATCATGATTTAATATCAAAATAAAATTTGCTACTCAGCAACTCACAATTGACCTCCGTAATAAGCGTGTGTCCGCCTTTTATGATCGTTTGTTTCGCGTTCAACCAGCTGAATCCCCACGATTTAACCGTGGACAGTTTGACAGGATTTTGTGCCATGTTTTAGGCATTTAGCATCGAATACCACGCTGGCTTCTCGCTTGTCGGATGTTGTTAACGGTTGCGGAAGTAATAACGGCAGGCATGCGCGCACACAACAAGGGAGACAACTTCGGACCGACTTACTTGCCACAACAATCGGATCGGCGCCAGTTCAGTACTTCGAGCTGTACGAAAACATTTTAAAGTACAAAGATTGCTGTAATGGTTTGGCAGTACGAATATTTTCAACATCGAACGGAGAATCGATCTATAGGCGTTTCATTCGCCTAAAAACTTATCGCCTGCTATTTTTTCACGATTTTTTTATTTTAGCAGTTCAATTTTCACTTGGCCTGCAACAGGCAAATTTTCGCCTGCTTTTCGCCAATAGCAGGGCGCCATTTCGAGCCCTGTACATGTACTAACCTATACAATTACTCCTACATCAGCAGAATAACCTAATTTTCAGGGCCCCGACATTAAAGACTGCCCTACTGCCCAAGACACGTGAATGTAGCACTGGGGCAGGTAGTTTCTATGCTGACATGCCCAACTGGACAGGTCGTTTTGGCTGAATAAATTCGCCAGCTGTGCATTTGTCGGGACTATTGAAGACAATCAAATTTTTACAGTATGGCAGAACTTGTCAAATTTACGGTGACAAGACTTTTACGTATATTTTGTTTGTTTTTTTTCTTCTTGCGAGTGCATCCATTCTCAAATAGTGTATTTGCCGTGATGCTCCCACACATGGTTTTTCTCCCGACTTGGCTGTTAGACATTCGCTCAAGGGCCGACGTTGGTCTGTCTCGCTGGGACCTATCGGCCAATCGTGGAGGAACTTATATATGCTCTGCGGCCAGTCGCAAAATGGTGGCCAAACAATTTTCACTGTCAAAGTTGGGCAAATAGGAGTAAACCTTAGTTGGACAAGTGAATTTGCACACCCACCGGCCCGACCAGGGCCATATCCAGAGTTTATTTGGGGACACCATTTCTTGCCTTTTTTTGGGCACATTTGTATGTATTTGGGCGCATTTGCATGTAAAAAGCATTAAAATTGGCTGTAAAGTTTGGGCACCCATACCCCTTAACATGTATCAAAATGGCCCTGCCGACAGGACAGGTAATCTAAAGATCCAGCATCGAGCCCTGATTTTGAGCACTCCAATGTACACATCTGGCCAACTGTACGCGTAATTCGTATACAACCTTGTGGCTATTGAACATGAATACTGTGACATATGAGTTGAATAAGTTATGGTACATATTGCTGGAATTAAGGCAAATTCTCAAGCTGTGAATTGTACATGCAGTAACTCGTTGGCAGTCTCGCAGGCCTCAATTTAAGAAGTGCTGATGGTAACCTCTCAACAGGTTACACTGGTAACCTCGTCGGCAGTCTCGAATGGCATCAGATTGTATACATGTACCTCATACTGTCGGATAAACCCTCTGATTGCATTAGAGTTAAATGTGGCATGCAGGTTTTGGGCTCTTGGCCAATCGGCATCATCCATTACTAAATGGAGCGATGTGAGCGCAGGATTTTATGGCAAACAAGGTGCTGTACTGTGTGCTCTTGTCAGACATGTCAAATAACTGAGGATCCAACTTGTCCATTCCTCCACGAGATATACTGCATGACATATTCCCCTTAATAAAATAGATTTTCAAACTTAGTCCATAACAGTTTCTCAGTAAATGGTACATGTAAATTACAGACCAAAGGTCATCACATACCAGAGGCACATTTTCAAGCCTCTGATCCGTATTGCAAGGCTGGGTTTTTCACAGTGACGGGAATCGGATTCCCGTCAGCACTCCTGCAAAATAATTTGCGGGAATCCAGCAGATTCCCATAAAATGTGATCAATCTGTATAGAAATGATAACACTGGATTCCCGTGAATTCTGACGAAAAACAAGGCCTGTATTGAAAGAGCGGCAAAGATTCAGTGGAAGATCCTTTCGGAATATCAGAGCTACATTTGATGAGCATTAATTCTCAGTGTCACTATACATGTACACATTAATAAACCACAAATACACATTTCCAGCCCTAATATGTACACAGTGGATGAACAACACACATCTCTGGGTCATAAATACACAGTTATACGTCTCCGACGGGGTTGGGGGGGGGGGGTCCAAATACACAGCTGATCACCAACACACATCTCTGGGCTCTATTATACACAGTGGATCACCAATACACATCTCTGGGCCCTAATATACAGCTGATCACCAATACACATATCTCTGGGCACCAATACACAGATGACCACCAATGCACAGCTCTGGGCCCTAACATGCCTAATACACAGTGATACATCTGCGGGGGGGGCATAATACACAGCTGATCGCCAATACACATCTCTAGGCTCTATTATACACAGTGGATCACCAATACACATCTCTGGGCCCTAATATACATGTACAGCAGATCACCAATACACATATCTCCAGGCCCCAATACACAGATGACCACCAATACACATCTCTGGGCCCTAATACACCAGGATACATCTTTGGACCCTAATACACAGCTGATCACCAATACACATCTCTGGGCTCTATTATACACAGTGGATCACCAATGCACATCTCTGGGGTCTATTATACACAGTGGATACCCTATACACATCTCTGGGCCCTAATATACAGCTGATCATTAATACACATCTCTGGGCTCTATTATACATAGTGGATCACCAATACACATCTCTGGGCTCTATTGTACACAGTGGATCACCATGCACATCTCTGGGCTCTATTATACACAGTGGATCACCAATACACATCTCTGGGCCCTAATTTACAGCTGATCACCAATACACATCTCTGGCCTGGGCTCTATTATAAACAGTGGATCACCAATACACATCTCTGGGCTCTATTACACACAGTGGATCACCAATGCACATCCCTGGGCCCTTTTATACAGCTGATCACCAATACACATCTCTGGGCTCTATTATACACAGTGGATCACCAATACATATCTCTGGGCTCTATTATACACAGTGGATCACCAATACACATCTCTGGGCTCTATTGTACACAGTGGATCACCATGCACATCTCTGGGCTCTATTATACACAGTGGATCACCAATACACATCTCTGGGCCCTAATTTACAGCTGATCACCAATACACATCTCTGGCCTGGGCTCTATTATAAACAGTGGATCACCAATACACATCTCTGGGCCCTAATACACCAGGATACATCTTTGGACCCTAATACACAGCTGATCACCAATACACATCTCTGGGCTCTATTATACACAGTGGATCACCAATGCACATCTCTGGGGTCTATTATACACAGTGGATACCCTATACACATCTCTGGGCCCTAATATACAGCTGATCATTAATACACATCTCTGGGCTCTATTATACATAGTGGATCACCAATACACATCTCTGGGCTCTATTGTACACAGTGGATCACCATGCACATCTCTGGGCTCTATTATACACAGTGGATCACCAATACACATCTCTGGGCCCTAATTTACAGCTGATCACCAATACACATCTCTGGCCTGGGCTCTATTATAAACAGTGGATCACCAATACACATCTCTGGGCTCTATTACACACAGTGGATCACCAATGCACATCCCTGGGCCCTTTTATACAGCTGATCACCAATACACATCTCTGGGCTCTATTATACACAGTGGATCACCAATACATATCTCTGGGCTCTATTATACACAGTGGATCACCAATAAACATCTCTGGGCCCTAATATACAACCAATCACCAATACACATATCTCCGGGCCCCAATACACAGATGACCACCAATACACATCTCTGGGCCCTAACATACAGCTGATCACCAATACACATCTCTGGCCTGGGCTCTATTATACACAGTGGATCACCAATACACATCTCTGGGCTCTATCTGGGCTCTATTATACACAGTGGATCACCAATAAACATCTCTGGGCCCTAATATACAACCAATCACCAATACACATATCTCCGGGCCCCAATACACAGATGACCACCAATACACATCTCTGGGCCCTAATATACAGCTGATCACCAATACACATCTCTGGCCTGGGCTCTATTATACACAGTGGATCACCAATGCACATCTCTGGGCCCGAATATACAGCTGATCTCCAATACACATATCTCTGGGCTCTATAATACACAGTGGATCACCAATACACATCTCTGGACGCTATTGTACACAGTGGATCACCAATACACATCTCTGGGCCCTATTTTACCGCCGATCACCAATACACGTATCTCTGGGCCCCAAAACACACATGACCACCAATAAACATCTCTGAGCCCTAATACACAGCCGATCACGAATACACATATCTGGGCCCAAATACACAGCATAACACCAATACACATCTCTAAGCCCTAATAAACAGCTGAAAACCAATACACATCTCTGAGCTTCAACACATAGCAGATCATCAATGTACATCTCAAGGTCCTAATACACGCTGACCAGCAATACACATCTGGGTTCTAATACATAACACATCAAATATAGGTCTCTGGGCTCTAATACATAGCAGATCACCAATACACATCTCTGGGCCCTAATACACAGCTGATCACCAATACACATCTATGGGCCCTAATACAAAGCCGATCACGAATACACATATCTGGACTCTATTGTACACAGTGGATCACCAATACACATCTCTGGGCCCTAATATACAGCCGATCAACAAAACACATATCCGGGCCCCAATACACAGATGACCACCAATACACATCTCTGGGCCCTAATACACAGCCGATCACCAATACAAATATCTGGGCCCCAATACACAACATATCACCAATACACATCTCTAAGCCCTAATACACAGCTCAAAACCAATACACATCTCTGAGCTCCAACACATAGCAGATCACCAATGCACATCTCAAGGTCCTAAAACACAGCTGACCAGCAATACACATCTCTGGGTTCTAATACATAGCAGATCAAATATACATCTCTGGGCTCTAATACATGTACATAGCAGATCACCAATACACATCTCTGGGCCCTAATACATAGCAGATCACCAATACACATCTCTAAGATTCTAACGATTATTTATTGGGTTTTGAACCAGCATAAGTTTGGGAGCTTAAATGAGAGATAAAGCTTTCTACATGCAGGCTTGGGGATTTCAAATTAAAACGGAACCACTCTTTCAGTTCCGTGTCCTACATGTATGTGCCATGGCAACCCACCATAAACTATTTAGTAACATTGACAAGTTTAACTAGTCTAGGGTTATTGAACGATGAAAAACAATTTTATTTCCATTGCTCTGTCTCATAGTACTGTTGCGTTACTCTGAAATCCTAAGACCTGACATCATCTCAACAGGCAAGAGCGATCTTGCACTCTAAAATGAAGGAAAAAGAAGTCGTTTTTGCCCAAGGCCTAAAAAAAAAAAACATTGTTTGTTTCCGGTAACGGGCTCAAATTTTCCAGGGTCGGTCAGTCGGGGTTTTTTTTTTTTTTTTTTTTTTTTTTTTTAAATTCTCGAACCTCTTCCAGTGAGGAAAATACCCATAATGGTTTACAGAATCTGGACCGGTTTGTGAAGCAGTTTCTTTCAACAGAAAATGAAGAAACAACTACATATTTTATTAAACGAAAGAAAATCTTTAATATGAAAACAGTAAATAAAACAGTAAAATACCACACAAAGTAACTGACTAGTTAAACTGATCACTACTAGTAAATATAGCTGGACAGGCAGATTCTACACCAAAGCTATCAAGTTTTGAAAGCTCCAATCAGTGCCAATGTGTGAGATTTGTCAAAAATGTAAAAAAAATTCTGTGGTTATAATTAACTGGTACCCAGTTTTCGCCACTTTTTGACAAAATGAATGCATGATTCTAAAATTGATAGGTCTGCATTACACGAGAAAATCAGTTATTTAAGAAGTGTTGGTCTGACAACAAGGGTATATTATTCATAGTTGAAAGTGATATATTTTTTTTTCAAGAATAAATAACTGGAGTTATGAACTGAGCACTTTTGGTGCCAATTTACAGGAGTTTGTTCCACTGACAAAATTAAAAAAATTACTGTAGACTAGTTCCGCTTATGTATTGTGTAGGAAAGTGAAATAAGTTGTTGACCTGTCAAAAATTATCAATCTCATGCATAATATAACTTTAATACCTGTTTTGTGTCTTTCCCACCGAAATTCATATTCTACTCATCAACACATGTTCACCCAAACAGTAGAAAGCCATCTTCAATCTACACTACAGTGAATTCTGGGTATTGGGCACAATTTTTCTACATCGTATCAGCAGCGGTCGAAATAACGCCTGTCTACCTGTCGCCGACAAGTAATTTTTTCAAGTGACAACTAAATTAAAATTCCACCTGTCGCCGCGACAAGTAACTATTTTGTCCTAAAAATACTGAATTCCGAGCTAATACAGGCCTAACATGACTGAATTGTCTTCCTGGAAACAGTTGTTGAGTTTCGGTTTATTTACATCGGACATTCTGTTCACTTCGTCATTCATCCCGCTGCCATACAACACGAGAGCTCCAGTACATCAAACTCCATGCAGGATTAATCTCCCGCTAGATTTGCACACGATCCGCTTGAAAGGCAAAACTAGTGGATAAAGTAAACGAATTGACTGGCACGATCTAGCGCAATTGGCCTATATTTCTATCGACTATTCATGCCTGGCAACTTCAAGTCGAAAATGAAATCAGAACAAGGTGATTGATTCCTACGTTTTATTTCGGAGAATAAGAGCTCAATAAAACTTCGTCAGTGAGTATTTTGATCGGAAGGAAATCGTGCTTGTCAACACGGGCAGCTAACGTGAACGTTGCGTTGCCTGTGCCGATTTTTACTTGCTCCAGACAAGCGGACAAGCGCTAACGTCTAACACTCGCGAGTTGATCGAGTGAATGCAACAACAACAATGATTTTGCTTGATAATTTGTCAGAACAATTCAACATTTTCATTTGGGAACTCGACTTATCTCTTGAAGAACACAATATTTATTCACTATAACTCAGTTTTCATTTTCCCATGGATAAAAACTCTTTTTTTGGGGGGTAAAACTCAATTTCAAAATTTCCCAAAAACTCAATTTTTCAAAGTCGAGTTTTTAATCTGGGTAACCCACAAAAAAGTTGATAAAACCCTCCTGCTGTTATGATCCTTAAGAAAATATTGTTCCAGCAAATTTAATCTCATAATTGAACGTTCTGTTGACATTTTACTTTGAACTTCCTAATAGTGGAACAGTCTGATGGCAGAAATGAGCCCACTGAGTTAACATCAGGGAGTAAGGACATTCATCTTGGCAATGCAGAGCTAAAGGAAGGAGACAAATTTGTCACTGTCATAAATGTCTCGCGATCGAAAAAAAAACGTGTGTTCAAATTCTCCAATACATGGAAAATGGAGAGACTGGTTGGAATATATGATGAGAGAATGGTGAAAAAAGTTTCAGTAGGAGTGACAAGCTGAAGTACCAGGGTGACAAGTAAAAAAAATAGTTACCTGTCACAGTGACAAGTTATTCTCAAAAAACATTTCGACCCCTGTATCAGGGATATCTTGGCTTTCACTTCGATAACCCATCAGTGGAACTCACACAGACTGGCACCAGACAGGATTAGTCCGCCTGGTGAATGATCATGGATACCTCTGATATGCAGTCATATGATTAAAAATAAAAAAATAAAAAAAAAATAATGAAATACCAAGAATTCAATGCAGATTGTGGATGACTCCCTTCTGTTTGGATGAACATGTGTTGATGAGTAGAATATGAATTTCGGCGGGAAAGGCACAAAATAGGCGAGTGATATGCATGAGATTTATAATTTTTGACATGTCTGACAACATATTTCACTTTCCTACAAAATACATAAGCGTAACTGCAGTAAATTTTTAATTTTGTCAGTGGAACAAGCTCCTGTAAATGCCGAAAGTGCTCAGTTCATAACTCCAGTTATTTATTCTTGAAAAAAAAAATATATATATATGTAAACACTTTGAACTATGAATAATATACCCACCAGGCCAATTAGCCAGAATCACCCCATTTGTTACTTTTCCCGGACCTGTTGACAGGTGTTTAATGACATTGTTGAACAGTTTGTCTTTATTGTTTGTTAAATACCTGACGTTGATCTGGTAACGTGCCCTCTTTTGACATTAAAATGTCAAAAGCACTCAGTTTCTGAGATTTTTCTGCGCAGTCATTGTTCAAGCAGGTGAAGAAAAAATGTTTTAGTCCAAACTCCTCAGAAATGCGTCTTACGCTTTCGTTTTCTAAATTTGACAGTTCCATTCGTTCACCATCAAAAACTCGCGCTCCTTGAATCAGTACTTCCGACTCTATACAACGGCAGTCACAGCCTTGTATTTGACAACGATGGA